>JAPYZJ010000698.1:0-37915 GCA_030522765.1 Ophioninae sp. B BG-2022a
ATATGAAAATCGATTTACAATGGTACAATGGAGGTACAATGTGGTACCTCCCGCCCAGCATCTCGATAATATATTAATAATTGATGATGTGGAAAACAACGAATAAAATATTTTCAGTTAACCTGAATTCGTTTTTTTTTTTAAAGCCCTGATCATGTGCACCTAAGGAATATAAATTCAACATTCCGGAAGTATATTTCATGTCATATTAAAATCACTAAAACTCATAACCTAATAGCGGGAACAAATGTTAATGGGATTTATTGACTACTGTCTGAAACAAAGTTTTTATTTTTCACGTCTCATGTTATAACAAAAAACTAATTACACAGGGCTATAGACTAATATTAGTCCTTGAAAACCAAATTTATTTCACTTTTGTTTATTGAGGCCAAATTTCTTAGGGCTGTTTGCGGATCTCCTTTACATCGCCGGAAGGCAAGGAAAATAAATTCAACTTAATGAATGTATTATTTAATTGATCGATTCAAGCAAAAAACTTGACTGATATTTCTAAAAAAAAAAACGGTATGAATAATAATTTATAGGAAGCAACGAAAAGTCGACAAAACAACCGTTACGTTCCAAAGATGGAAACTTAGTAATCGCAACTATGAGATCAAAGTTACAGCTTTTAAAGAACGATCAAGACTTAAATTAGTGAAATTCATTTTGAACTTTTGTCACTTGATGGAAAAGTGAAAAATCACAAGTTTTGGCACGCAGGAATTTTCGATTTGCCGTGGGCTAGGAGATCGAAGTTTCACTGTAGTATTAGTAATGAAAGCCTTAGAAATAACGAGACGGACATAGAAAGAGAGAAAGTGGTGCTCGAGGTTCGGGTGCACCGATTATCCGTGTGTAACTCACTTAATAAGTGTACCATGGCCAAACCTTGGAAGGCTTCCGCAACGGGAGTGTTGCGCAATAAAATTATGTTGAACTTCGCATCGTTTAAGGGACGACGAAAATTCATTTTATTTTCTTCAATATTTTTCAATATTTCTTCGACCCCCAATTTTGACTTTCAAAATAACTTTAACGTTTTTACATATTTTTATGGGAGATTGCCGGTCGTAATTCGTAAAAGAAAAAGCTTTTTTTAATCGTAATTAATTAATGACAAACAAACCCAAACAAACCCACCCAAACAAAAAGCAACAGTAAAACCCAAACAAACCCAACACGATCATAATTCGTCGCCCTTTCAGAAATATACGAATTCGAATAATCGATCCGATCGATTCGAACGTCATCTTCGTATTATTATTTTTTTGTAACGATATTGACAACGCGAATTCAAAGTAAAAGTTCGAGTCACGGGAAAATTGATAAACTCAATATTGACAAAAGAATCGAAGTGAAAAGAGAATGTCACTTGGCTGACACGAGCTCGAAGCAATTGTTGGAAAAGTCAATGCGAAATATAAAGCTGAAGGACTCAGATTAATATTCATGTTAATGTTTGGGTTTGGGCAAAGCTTCGTGTTAATATTTCAATGACGTATCTCCAAAAGACTAAGAGAATTCTCCTATCTTAAAATAAATGTTTTTTCCCAATATTTTGTAATCTCCATAAAAACGATACAATTCTATAACCTCTTCGTGCGTATTCGTTACATTTTCTATGGGAGATTTCTTACCCATAAGTCTCGAGAGCCACCTTGACAAACACACACACACACGGGGGCGAAATAATAACCCACAAGATGGTCGTCCAACGGTTTGATCGACGACCCTTTTGCCGATCCCAAACAGCTCAGAGTACAAGCATACATCGTTGATCCGAACGGCGTTCTCGAAACAAAGGAGTGCCGGACGGACGGCACTTTAGCCTTCGTTCAATTAGGGTGATGCTTAGGAATAAAATAAACGCGTCCCGACCCGAGCACACATTATTCGGTTGGTAGAAAATATATGAACCATACCCTGCTATATTTTTCCCTCGGAAGTACAGCGAAGTCTCGATTTTTTCTATTATCCTTCATTTGCCACGATATTTTGTCTATATCACCGGAGGGACTTCAGTCTCCGCGTGTTTGCGTCCCCCACGCCCTCTATGCCGCAACGATACACCATCGACCGACGCGCCGCTGTTTCTATCGGGAAACATAACCTCAAATGTGAAAACCGAAAACGCTGATCCAAACGAACCCAAATCACCCAAACAAGTGCCCAATTTAAGGATTTGGGTACTTCCGAAATCAAAAATTCAACCATTATCCAAAACCTTCAAAAGAAACATTTCCTCAATTAGCACAAAAACTTTCAGCCCTAACCATCGCAGAAACTAAAAGACCCGTGATTGAACGCGTGACCCCATTCGTTCGTTTCGTCAGAATGACATAGCTGGGAGAATAAAAAAATTGCGAATCTTTGGAAGATTCGGAAAATTGTCCACTTTCTTCATCACGTTGATTGCGAATATATTCATGATTTTCCGAACGTCAGATGGTAACCCGCTGGATTCGAGTGCGCAATCTCCAAAGCCCAAACTCAACGCGTCTGCATGTATACGTATATAATAGTTGTATCTGTATATACATATAACAGCGGTGGATGAACGTTGAACGCTGGGAGATCCTGAAATAGGTCGTACGACGAAACGTGGGCGCGACTATGGATTACACGTCACTTCGTTTTATCGGGAGGCACAAAGGTTCTCCGTTTCCCTTCAATTCTCAAAAAAACTTTGAAAAATCTATTCCCGCGATTCTCGTTATACGAAAGTGATAAAAGCTCGCGAAACTAGTACTCGGTTAAACGGACGTTTTCGCACCGCGGGCTAAATCCGATATTTTCGACCGTACTTAATAACGAATAAAAAAAAAAAACAATAAAAAGCAGAACTCCACTAGTTTATGAAGGAGAACACTCGAGGTACGTTTCAACATGCTCTGAAATGCTACCAGGTCTTTTTTTACTCATGAAAATAAACGAACATTTTTTATATCTGCTTATCTACAAAAAAAAACGCATGGCTTCGATGAAACGTCGCTACAAACGTTACCCAGAGTTCTCACGTCCAATCGCCTGCCATTTCAGAGCAAACAAATTCCCTGACGAAACACTGTTGTCAAATAACGCTTATGCGTGCCTCCAAAAATATCTTGAGCTAGCTGTCGTTGGAATTCGCTCACGTTTGATCTTTCCATTTTCGTTGGTGGCTACGAAATCGAATCGTAGGAATCCCGAAGAGCTTTTTTTCGCGAACACTCTGCGCTCGATTCATCGCGTTAGGAATTTGCAAATCCGTACGAAAAGTGAAGCTTCGTTGAAAGAAACAGCTCGAGTTGGTTCGTTTGGACGAATCAACGATTTTTCAGCAAAAAAAAAGCAAACCCATTGGCGTTACTAGGTTTTTCAAAAAATTGGTCAATATTTTGGGAATCGTATAACGAGACGTGAAAAAGCCGAAAGGATCGATCGAGCAGGAATTTTGAAAATGAACCGGAAATTGCTACACTGGAGTGTCATCCTTGCGAGTCGTGACACTTATACTAAAAAAATAACCAATTTCGCAAATCTATTCGATTGCGGATAATCAACGAGGCCTCGAGACCCTTTACGACTAATTTATGGTTTTTTTCTCGAGAGTCTGGGTGATACTGATGACATTGAAGCTTGGATCGTTGAGGAACGATAACGGTTTATATAAGGTGTAGTAAAAAGAAATCCATTACTTTCGAACGTTTAGTACGAAATCTCATGTTTATAACGCCATCTAGCGTAACCAGATTGGACTACTATACGCGAGCGATAACTGGAGTCATCCATAGGAAAAACTGTGGATTTCGTTTTTCTACACTTAATATTACATCGTGAAATTTGTTTGGCTAATTGTGGCTTTTTAAACGGCTTCAAAGTTGCGTACTGTTATAACGAATTTCCGAGGACAATTTTCGAACGAAAATTTTTGGATAACAAAAATAAACGAGAATAAATAAAAAAGACAGAAAAATCGTATTTCAACGATGAATAAACTTCACGAGCGATCGACCGATCTTAAGAAATCAGTTTCAAATTCTGATCAGGTATGGAGAGGAAAGCTTGGAAAGATCCCGCCTTCCTTGAAGGTTGAAAAAGGCCAATGGCTCGACACCGTCGCCCACGAATAAATCTTTCTTCACGCCCAGAATGCAATTGCCACGAAAGATGAGCGTGAACGCAGTGGCGATAAGCATAAGTCGCACACTGGGTAATCGTAACGAGGGAAGTGCAAAACCCTCGAACGAGGTAAAGCTCGCCGGCGAGGAAAGCAAAGATAAGCTCTACGAGCCAAAACATCGGCCAAAAGCCGTCAGAGTTTTGACGGTCTTAGCTTACGTAGTTTCCGTTAGTCTGGCAGCCATTATTCTTTCCCTGTACTACACCTTCATCTGGGATCCAAAGGATCACGCTTTGTACACGTTTCGGCAAACATCCTTGAATACAACCACCAAAGTGGAATGTCTCAATTTGACGATACCCGTTATCGCCGAACTGTCGACAACCGTCAACGGTAATCATCGCTGATAATTGTACATCCGAACCCGAGCGACCAAGTAACGTGCTAAAAAATAAACATCAGTGGTCAACTTATGTATTATTTATTTTTTTTATGAACAATCATTATAGAAGGATCAAGGACGTATCATTGATACTTCCTTGATAAATTCGATATCCAATTACCAACATTGTACAGATCTTTCGATAGCTAAATAATTCTTAACCTATTTTCAGCATCGCACATCAGCACAGTGCCGGTAATCCGAGTCATAACCAACAACAGCGCAAATTCTGATAATCACACGACAAACGTATCAGCCCAGGTCGCAAGCCCACCATTCGGGGGAGTTTCGATCACGGACAGCGTCGAAGGAACGAGTCAAGCATCAGCCATCGAATCTACCCCAAGGATCGTTCAACCTGTGTTACAAATATCGGACGACGACCGAAAGGTGACCGACGAACGTCGGACACGGGAAACGAACGATTTCGACTTCATCTGAGATTTCACGACGCTTTTTTCCTTTTCCGCATTTCGAAAATTATTCCGCGTTGTTTGAGGGGTATTTTCAGATTTTCAAACTACGAACTTCTCGGCGTTGAAATTTGTAATCGCCGTTTGTACGAAATTTGTTTTCACCGTTTGGTCGAACTGTTCGAATAATTTGATGAAATTAAAAAAATAGAGTTCAATTTATTCGAAAAATTGAGATTTTTATCAAAACTTAACGTTGGTAAAATTCCGTGTACGAATCAACGACGGAGTAATCTGGATTATTGAAATATTTTCAATCGGTTCAATTATTCTAGTGCTCGAGTTTTATCGTTGAATTCGATCAACGATCCAGCGGAGTAATCATAATTGGTACGAAAAGTCCAGTTTTGCCTCAAGCCGTACCAACACACCGCCAATGACGAAAGCACCGAAAGAATTTTCTCGTAGCTTTTACAAAAAACTGGACCTACTTCGAACACTCTCACTGTCACTGTTGAAATTTAAGCCAAGGTTCCCCGATGACTCTATACGTTGATGACTTTGAAAAAGAAGTTGCAGATTCACCTGTTGTGAAAAATTGTATTTGAGGGTGATCGAAAACAATGTTTCGTCGGAGCTAGCCCCTTGGAAGAAAAATTCTGCGAGATAACGTGTGGATAATCGCTGCCAATTGTGAAAAAATGCGTGGGTGTGACTCACTGCATTATCTAGGTATAGAAGTCAGGAACGTGATGATAATTCCTGGCGACGCCGAGCTACGATCCAGCAAAGCAGGCCAACGTCAAACTTCCCCGACTCGTTGTTTGATCCTGCCTCGTTTCAGCTTTGTTCCGATCAAAGTTGCTGCGGAAGAAAGAAATTAGTATGAGAATGATCGACGAATAAAGATGACAGTTTCAACGCTAGAAATGATTACCTCGATTTATTTGTTCGAAGAAGTGAATTCTAGCGAGCATCAATCGCCGGTCATAAGCATGTGAACATCCTTGTCCGACGCCAACATTCTCCTGGCTCTATCGGTACCGACAATGGCTGCGATTTTGATGGCGTCGTATTTGGAATAAACGAGCGTGACGCTCATGTTGCTCTCAGTGCCAGCGCGAGGATTCTGGTTCGCTTCTTGCATGAGGTTACACATCTCGTCGTAGAAGTGTGGAAAAGTTGGTGGCTCGAAGAATATCAAGTGTCTTATTCCCTTGACGCGTACTCTTCGGAAGAAATGAAAGCGTTCCGAGTAGAGAAGAAAGTGGGCGTCACTGTGATAGAACATGTCCCTGGCTCGGGCGACTTTAGAATCCTTCGAGTATTCGCATATTTGAACGAAACTGAGTTCTTCATTTTTGAAGTGATTGCGCAGTTTGACAAAGTCGAAGTAGGACGGTACGTAGATCAAGGTGTGGTTCATCAAGCTGTCTCGGAACTGGGGTAACACAGTGTTGACGAAGAAAGCGAACCTTGCCTCGAGAGTCGCTTGGCTCGAGCTGGTAGCGTTGAACTGGTGAAAAACTTGAGGCACTTGAACGATGACTTTGCAAACGGAGCCTCCTACGGACGGATTCGTCGTTCTCAATTTGCCACGATAATTGTGACACTTCTTGTTGATTATCGCTTGAATCTCGGGTAAATTGATGCTCGAAAACAAGAGCGTTTGCCTGTAGTATTTGCCCCAACCGTTGACGGACCAACTACGAACTCTGGAAAAATCCGTGTCGTGAGAACTCCTGGGTTGTAGATGGAAGTGGTCGAGAACGTGCAAGAGATGATCCCAATTTTGCATAGCGAATATTTCTGTTTGATCGAGCACGAGCAATTCGGCGGAAGCCAAAAAATCGTAGTCACGATCTTCCTCGCCTTCGGCACCTACGAGCAAACGCAGTCCGAGAACCGAAGATATTATGATGTCCGAACTGTAAAAATCCGAGTAAAGCTTAAGCGTCTTTTTCGTAATGGACAAGCCAATTTTGAAGGTATCGTCGGTATTGCCGGTGAAGGTTTTCTCGTAATCCTCGGGTTTTGGATTCTTCCGCGGCATCGCTATCTCGTTGCCCGCAAAATCCTCGAGAAAACGCTTCTTGTTTATCACCGAGCCACCCTTGTCCTCGCCAATTAATATCGCGATTAGCGTCTGGACAATCTCGAGACAAGAGTGACGGAAGGGCACGATTATTATTATCTTCGGCCTCACGAGACCCTGGTCTCTGTACTCTTCCGGTATTTCCGCTATGTCTGATTTTTTAGACTTGCTCAGCTTCGCGTTGTGGTGAAGGACTTTCGTCCGGGTTTTCAGAGCATGATTTATCGCGTGTAAACAATAAGCGAATCTTATTTCTCCAGCGTTCTCGAAATTTCTTTCGGTATAGAGGAGATCTTGATAATTGTTCATTATCGAGAAGAGTTCCTTCTGAAGAGGTGTCAGCGGCAAATCCTTGCTCAATTTGTCTCCGAGGCATTTCTCATTCGCCGAAGCTATGTTCTTCTGAATCTGCGATTTCACGTACAATTTGTCCCAGTCCACTTTCCCGATAAGAGATGGAACGCACGCCGGTTCAGCGAATTGCTTCTCCTCTAAAACATTGACCTTAACCCGCGTGTCAACGCCGACAGTGGGATTTTTCTGTGATGAAACTTTTGGGATGTGCGCTACGATTTTTCCTAACTTTGGCCAAGTTATATGAGATACCTCACAAATGGGAGGCACCGACGATACAGATTTGTACAACTCTTCGCTGAGATCTCTGTTCAAGTGAACGGAAAATGGATCTCTCACGTGACCCTCGTCTTCTCGAGCCGTTTCAGCATCTTCCTCGTTTTCTTCCTTCACTTCCACCGTTATTTCCTCGTCTGCATTTCCCACAGTATCTACGCGTCCCTCAGCCTCGGAATTCTCTTCCTCAAAGTCCGACTCTGCCTCCGAGTCCCCCTCCACAAATTTTGGGTCCTATTGGAATAAGGCCCGATTCGTTATTATAAACACCCATGCAGTTGGAATATTCTAATCGATTCATTTACATAATGTTACAACTGCCGTTTAAAAAGAAAGTACATTACAGTACAGTGATAAGAATGAATTGATTCATTCTTATCACATTAAGGTAGTCTCTAGATACAGACTAGTCACGTAGCAAAAAATGTCTAAATTATGATTTTCTGGGATCTCGAATATATGAGTTAAAATTAGTTGATATTTAATAACTAAGTCTACTAAAATTTTAATTATTTTCAAAAATCATGTAAATTTTATGAATTGACCTTCTCTGATAGAACTACCTTAAGTGTTAATTTGAAATTCAATGCTTAGCATACTTGTCATATAAGTGAATAAATTGCAATAAAAATAATGAAGTAATGATTTCTATTTGCATTTCACATTTGAAATAATACGCGAATGTTCGTACCTCATTTTCATCAGAATGGTTGCTTCCGCGTTGCTCATCGGAAGAATCCTCGTCGCTCTCTGATTCTATAGCAGCTCGCTGAAGGGACTTTGTCGTTGGGAATGTAGCGAGCAAAGCTGCCAAGGGATTCTCTTCCTCTTCCTCGCCGGAGGACGACTCTGGTTCTCTTCTCCTTTTTCTTTCCTGCTCTTCTTTCAGCCTCTTTCTTCTATTCTCAATTTCAGCGTTTTTCGCATCGCGCTCCTTCACGTACGAGGTTTCTTTGATACTAAATTTTCCCTTTTTGGGCTTTGGTTTACGATCCCGGTGATGATCGAATTTTCTCTTGCCTCCTCGAACCGGCCTTTTGCCGCGAACCATCTTCACCTCAACAGCGCTAAACAGGTGCGCATACGGAAACACGATCGTCGAAAAACTTACGCATATCTAACTCAAATTCAATTTTTTTCGATACTTTCGCGAAAGGATGACAAAAATATTCAGTAGAAATTTTGCGCACTGGTAGAACGATGCGGGTTCTATTTTTACGTTATATTAACTTTGTTTACTTTTCGCTGCGGAGCACTCCGCGAATAGGAAAATTACATTTACTCACGATTGTTCGAACTATTTTATTGATGCACTCGATTTGAGGGTTCACCGAACATTCTTTCATGTAATATCCACGAATTTATCGAATTCGCGATCGATAAATCGGGACACGAAAACGACTAGATTACGTCCACGTGGTGACTCCGCGGGCGCAACCACGGTTTTAAATATAAGAGAAGCGCGATGAAATTTGGATGGTGGGGGTAGTTCCACTATTCAAACAGATATCGTGGTGTCGCTAGTTGAAAAAGTACTCGATGAAATCAATTTTTTAACCCTCATCCCGCTTCTTCTTTACCGATCTTACGAAACGTGGACAAGTTTACGGTGACAAACGGGAATTACATTACCGACTGATAAACCCCTTAGTACCATGTCGCTTCAGGTTGGTACGGAAAAAATGGGGGCGTTGTGTACGATCCTTGCGTTGACTCATCACCCCAGTTGTCGCAAACTACGAAGCGGAGGTCACTTGATGATCCTGCTGTACGGCTGTTGTTCCTGATAAATTCGCGAGATTTGATTGCAGTAGACCGTTTAAAGCGCAAACCGAGAACAATAACTGCATCGTGTGTAATATTATAGACGTAATATCATGAGTTTCTTTAGTAAAGTTTTCGGTGGTAAGAAGGAGGCTGTTGCACCAACGACTGCGGAGGCGATACAAAAATTACGTGAAACTGAGGATATGCTCATAAAGAAGCAAGATTTTCTTGAGAGCAAAATCGAGTTGGAGATTTCGGTAGCCAAAAAAAATGGGACGAAAAACAAAAGAGGTAAATCGTAGAAAGAGCTTTACATGAATTCAATGCATTGCCGATATTTTTTTGCGAATGTTTTTATCTATGCTGATTGGAATTTGCGTAACGTCATTCGGTGTTAACTATTTAATGTCCTTGCCTCCCACATGCGTACAAAAATCATGTTAGCTGCTTAAAATTAAGTGAAAACGAAATGCACTTAAAAATGAAATAAAAATTAAGCACCTTTTGATATTGGCAAGGTATAGTTTTCCCTTTCAGTAACATGAGCTATCTTATCAATCGATCAGTTGGTTGAAGTGTCAAATACTCTCGTTACTTTTGCTTTTTCACTACAAAAGCTTTCAGAAACCAATTTATCAGGAGTTTGCAATCAAATTCGTGCCAAACATGAACAGAGTTTTTATCTGAATAGTTTTGGTTTGTACATCTTCTATTCCGCTGTTACAACTTACGAACATAACCTAACATCGAGTCAACGCCTTATAGCGAGACTCCGCTTGATGCAGAATTTTTTTGCATTGTCGCACAAGATTTTAGCATAGATCTGGGGAATCTCATACATGGAGCCTAGGGAAATCATATAGTGAGACGATTGAGGGTCTGTGTGACATTTGGGACAAACCAAAGATCTCTCAGGAAGTGCCGAAGCATTTGACGATAATAACTAAAGTTTTGTCGAGAAGAATATGTATCGTTCTTTAAATCGTTAATTATAAAGGTTTTCGTTAAATCGCTATTGTTCGATGGTCACCATACAGGATGAATGTTTTGCTACAAAGAACTTAAATTTTCATCCATTGGGACGATAATTCGTATTAATCCTGTGACTTGCGCATCCGAACGAAAATAATAAAGCGAAGAAACTTTTTAATATTTTAGCGGCCATCCAGGCTCTCAAAAGAAAGAAACGGTATGAAAAACAATTGCAGCAGATCGACGGAACGTTGTCGACGATCGAAATGCAGAGGGAGGCTTTGGAAAGCGCAAACACAAATACGGCGGTACTTACCACCATGAAAAGCGCAGCTGATGCGCTCAAAGCGGCACATCAGCACATGTACGTCATACAGTAACGATAGTTCGATCAGACATTTTTTCTATTCTATCGATTTACGTTGTTTACAATTATCAAATGGAGCTTGACAAAGATCTATTTTTAATCGTACAGGGACGTTGACCAAGTACACGACATGATGGACGACATAGCGGAACAACAAGATGTGGCGAAAGAAATTTCTGATGCGATATCTAACCCAGTCGCGTTCGGACAAGATATCGACGAAGATGAACTGGAAAGAGAACTCGAAGAACTTGAACAGGAACAACTCGACAAGGAATTACTCGGCATCGATAGTACTGGCGAAGAATTACCGGCGGTGCCAGCTAGTTCCGTACCGGTGGCTCCAGTCAAAACACGCTCCAGTAAGTCATCTGATCCACCTGTTGTTGTTTGTATAAACACATAGGTATTTCATTTTTAATGATATATTCTTATATAGTTATATCGCAGTTCTATTTCTAACTCAATTTTTTATTTTCTTTATTCAAATAACACGTTTTACATAATATTTTTTAGACTATTGGTTCTATTTTGAATATAGTTATTTTTGAATCTGCAAAATGCTGATTAATCATTTTAATTGTGCCGCCGCTACCGATATATATTATTTTGCTGTTTCAGAACCGAAAGCTGTCGACGAAGATCCCGACCTCAAAGAACTCGAAGCGTGGGCATCGTAAAATATTCGAATGTTCGTAATGTTGTACAATACGATTTCGTAACGCTTCGTATAAACATCGATACATGAGATGATCCGGAGACAGTAGAAACAAATAACAATGAGCTGTCCAGTTCAGGAACCTAATAATAAGTTGATATAATAATAACAAATGCTAACTGTACTATTATTTGTAAGCTGAAAACGAGATTTAAAAAATTGTTTGCAAACTGGCACCGTTGTATAAAAAAGAGAACCGTACGCAACATGCAAGAAGATATTGAGACGTACGATACGAGAGATGTTTATAAGTAATCAGGAAAGACGAGAAATACATAAGCGGGATTGTTATTCGAGACTTACGCCTTAGCCTTTTGTGATTATACTTGTACGATATTAGCTCGGAATTATCTAGAATAGCTAAAAGAATTAAAATGGACGATCGTATATATAACTGAGACCTATGAAAATATTATACTGATACAGCGCTACTTTAATCATCATTTCAATTAGAGCGTGCTTCAATTATACTGGGAATATAAATAAAGTTCAGTTGAAATTTCAAAATTTCTTCACAGTTTTGCGAAGGAATCAGAGTATTGCATGTATTTTACAAAATTATTCGTAGCTTAATGGCTTCTTTTTTTTCGAGCTTCGGGTTATATTTTTGTACAAGTTTTCATAATTTATGTCCGTGTACAACATGTGGAAAAATATATATCATTTGAAGAGTAGAGAAACGATTACCTGAGTTCGAAACATGGTATTGTCGCTAAAGTAATTCTGTAACTGCACCGAGCTTCGTACTTCGCCAGCTGCTTCTAAATTGGAGATGAGCGCTGCAACGGCATTTCCGAGAACTACTTTCGACACATGGCGCCAAGATTTTCGGAAAATTGTAAACAAATACCTACAATTGTCATGGTAATACAATCTACACGATTTTACTCTTATTTTATTAATTATTAAGTATTATTAATGGACTTATTACATTTATTATTAATAAAACCTATTAATTTTATTATTAATTAAACTTATTAATTTTATAAAAAAGTTATGAATTTTATTCGATTCGAAACATTGATAAGAAGAGAGCGATTCGTCTATTAGTTTGACATTCCCTCGTCAATTTTTATTCGATTCTGAAGAACCGTTTAGAAAATCCGTGGGAATGAAAAATCCCGATCGGCCATACCGACCGAGTCGGGGTGTGGCTGTCTCTCAACGACAGCCAATGAGAGACTTTCTTGCTTCTATTATCGGCCAAGAGATTGGTGATCGTTATCTAGCGATACGAAAACCACCACTACCGAGACAGAATACCTAATTGAGCGGTACACGAGCTGTATGTGATTACCTAGTATGGCAAGACTCATGTGAATTGATCGGGTTATACAGGTGTTGCCGGATTATTATAGGTATACGCGATTATTGTACACCCGCGTTATCAAGCTTCTCACGGCACAACTAGCGCTGCAGGTGGCGAAGTTAAGTACTAAAAAGTCAGGACATTTAACAAGGTGAATGACCGAATCCCCATCCAATATCCAGGCGGCTAATGAATCTCAAGGCAATCTTCATGGACAACCGGGTGACGTCAGGGGGAGGCGGTGATGGAGTTGCCATTGTGGAAAATGTGCAACGGGGCAGACATATCAAAGTGAGCAGCCTTTTTGCAATTGTCTCTCGCGGACAAGATGGAATTTGATTTTCAGGTAGAAAATTCACGTACTAAGTAGTTCGATAGTTAGACGATAGAGATATTCGAGATGGGCTACGCCGTGGTTGCGACTAAACATAAATTAAATAATAACGTGGAAAAGTCGATATCCCTCGGAACATCGGATGGCGCAAGTCGTGGGGGATTTTTAACTACGCAAAATAAACTGGCTAGACGACAAGAGCGAATAGAGAGTTGGCAAAATTGTCCCGCTGAGTGGCTACGGTAAATATACAATTTGTAGGGTTTTGTCGCTCGATCTCGGGTTGCCATCTAGTGTTGATTTCTGTCTATTTCCGCACCGCCCATCCGTCAGCTTTTCCAATGTTCGTATACAAAACAGAATCTGTTGACCTTCAAGATCGCTTTAGAGGTCGTAGTAAGTACGTTCTCGTCGAGCGGACTCAGCACTGAAACGTTATAGAATTTCTTTGAAAAAAACAATGCTCACCGTTGAGAACAGAAAGGTATTTGATAAAACTTTATTTCGTGGAGTTTATTCTCGTTATAATATCTGCTAGTCGCCATCAAGACTTCAAATATCAAACGCCTTGTACACGATCCGTGTATCGAATATTTCTTAAATAGATTTTACTTTCGCTGAACCTCAACTTCACGGAAGATACGGTTTTCACGATCCCAATAAAATTCAACCTTTTTCGGAAATCTGTATAGACTAAAACGAATTTCGGATAAAAATTGAACTTAGAGGAAAGGATAATCTTCTAGTTTTACGTTAGCGAATTTTTACAAAGCTTCAAAGTCTTCTAGGTCACAAAAGGTAAAAACAGGTCAACTATCCGGAAGAAAAGTGTCCCGGAGTATGTGACGTTACTTCGATGGACGTAACCGCGTAACCAATAAACCCAATCAAAATTGAGGTTGTTCGGCTTCGTGTTTGAAAGACTACCAAAGAGACGTTTCTACTTGCGCGATCCGTCGCACCGCAGGAAATCCTGCTACAAGAAGGCTCACTGAGGCACGTCTCGTTAGAAACAGGCGAATCTTTTCCAAATGGCCTTAACCTCCTTTTTTTTATCAATCTTATCGGTGAGACATTGGTATCAGGATTCTCCGTTGAAAATCTGGGATGTCGGCTAGGAGATAGCCGTGGTGTGGATCCGCGACCTTGGCAGATAACGTTACCGCAGTGGCGTCGGCTTTGCACTCAACAAGCTCCGTGTACCCTGTCGTGTAACTTCTGCTTTGCGAATTTTGCAATTTTTTGACTAACGGCAGAAGTAATGCAAAATTATTCGTTTTCTTGCCATCCAGAACAGTTTGGGTTTGTACATAACTTTTTCACTGGGATACAAACTTTTAATTGTTTAGCTTGTTTGGGTTTGTACATTAAACGTTGTAATGACAAACCCAAACAAATTTCTAATGTGGTGTAAACTTCTAATTATTTAGTTAGTTTGGGTTTGTTTGGGTTTGTTTGGAAGATAAAAAGTTCTAACGAAGAAAACAAGTCAGCGAAACTATGGGATTTTTAAACCACAGAGAATTGAAGAAACACTTAAAAATTCCGATAAAACGTTCCAGTACTTTTTTCCATCAATTAAAAAAAAAAACATACGACACTTTAATTAATCTCTTTTTTTAGTTGATGAGATCAAAATCCATGACGTTGGGATTTCATTTAGTAACATTGTGCAACGGAAAAATTACCTTTTTTCGAGCGTTTCGTGGGTTTGTTTGGGTTTGGTTGGAAGAGAAAAAGTTATAACGAAGAAAACAAGTCAGCGAAGCTATGGGATTTTTAAACCACGGGGAATTGAAGAAACACTTAAATATTCCGATAAAACGTTCCAATACTTTTTTCCATCAATTAAAAAAAAAACATACGACACTTTAATTAATCTCTTTTTTTAATTGATGAAATAAAAATCCATGACGTTTGGATTTCATTTAGTAACATTGTGCAACGGAAAAATTACCTTTTTTCGAGCGTTTCGTGGGTTTGCGATCGCAATCGTAAAGCTGAAAACCGAGATCGGCGCTTTAACGCGTAGAATTTGGGCCATAAGTAACATCGTCGTATTTTTAGAAAAAAAAATCGGAATGACTATCGAGCGTCACGCTGGCAATAATACTGATAAGCGCGAGATAGAAGACGGCGCATTTTTTGAGCTAATCATTTTGACAGTAGTGGAAGGAATGGAACGAGCAGCCGTTGTGTAATGAGATAGCAGAACGTTTTTCATTCGGTCGTGCAGCTCGCGCGAGACTAGACCGCGCGCGGCGACGTTTCTCGAAACTTCCGAGCAACGATTTTTCTCAGTGATTTCCTTAAACGACTACGATAATTGGTACAATCGTTGTGGACGCGACACCGAGATGGAATGTTTCCTCAGAGTGAGTTTTCCATTTCTGAAAAGCTTCAATTATTCAATTGTATCGTTTGAGCTTATAGGCTCTCAATTTCTGTCCTCAACGAAGTTTGAGGTAGCAAAGAAAACAATGCTTCGATTTACGTGTTTAACTCATTAGGACAACGAATGTCAGTGGAGGGGGAGGGTATGAGCTTACCGTTTATCTAAATCCCAAACAAACACTCGTAGTTACGATCGTTGCACCTGTTTATGGATATATCGGTATTTCGATACGATCGTTTCGATCGATATTTTCCAAACGTTTATAAATTATTATGGTTATTAGTAAATTATATATATATATAATTATTTAAACACAAATTTATTTATATATCGTTAAAAACGCGATTTCGTTTGTTTAGGTCGCAATTATGAAAATTCGTAATTCTTGTTTTCAACGAAATTAGAAATCATTCATTCTCAACTTTAAATACTTTTTTTCAATTTCTTCATTTAATTAATTTTCAGCAAACTATTACGCGACATAAAATTGCTAAATTTTTTGCGCGAATACATTTTATTTTATATTTAATTCTCAAAGATCATTCTTAGACAATAAAATAAAAAATATAAATAAAAATATAAATAAATATAAATATAAATATTAATAAAATTAATATTATTAATACAAAAAATGTAAAAAACATAAATACGAAGCGACAAACGCATTTTCGCGCGTTCGAAATAAAACATTCTAGTGATAATTTGCGAAACGGAAAAACATGGAATTTCCCATGACGCATGATAGAGACCAGTAAAGAATTGGAAACGCAATAGATATAGTGGAAGATGTTGATGTGTGTCAAATGTCCCATCGATGGATACCCGACTCAATTTTTTCTCGGTTACGTTCCAGATTAGGAGAGATCAGAGGTCCTAATGAGGGGTCAAGAGCCCGCGCGCATTTGCGCCTCTACGAACAAACACGATATTGTTATCCATCTCGAAGTTTCTATCACGCGACTATACGACGCTGTGCCGAGATCGCTGTTCTTTTGATAATTATAAAATTATGCAATCTCGTACGATCGGACGAGTCATTCGATTCTCGTGCAACCGATTCAAGGCCTTCCGCGTCTGTCTTAACCCCCGCCTCCTCTGAGAACAATACTCCAGCTCCGATCTTGGAATGACCTTCAAACGGAATTAACACTTTTATCACGATTTTGCTGGGCGTGGAGTCGTCACTTTTAAGAATCTATTTGCTAAGCGCGGTTGTTTACTTTTATGAATTCAAATCTGACGTACTTAAGAAGGTAATTGTCCGCCGATCAGGGTAATAGATTCCCACGGATTTCCAAAACGGATTTTCGGAATTTTACGAATTTTGAACAGACGAAGTGGAATTGATAACGGCTGTCTTCTCCCCAAATTTCTCGAAACGAAAAAAAATGACAGATTCTATATCCGTAGATAGCCGTAGCTCGCGCTAATATTGCTTTAAAGCCGCGAGCCGAGGCTTTCCATCTTAAATTTTGTTAAATTTGAATAATTTGTGTTTTTTTTTTTTGGACAGTCACAGGGTCACCAGCGCCAGCCATCGGACTCTCAGTCTTTTCGTGACAAGACGAAACGCGATGCGGAAATTGATCTTCAGACCGAACTCGATAGACTCGTTGGAACAGCTGAGCCGGAACTTCGCACGGATTTAAAAAACGATTTCGATGGATTTTCTTCACTTTTCAAAAGGTTCCTCCAGGATCGAGGACCCTCGGTCGAATGGGAACGCATTCAGAAGTTACCGGATACTGCCGTAATTTGTTTCTCACGATATTATTTATGCTTTATTGTAAAAAATGATTCGACGCAGTCGCAGTAATCGATATTTGCTTCAATTGTCACGAACGTTAATTTTTTAAATTTATACGGTACGATATAAAAATTGTGTATGAAAATTACAGTTAGAAACCGTGCTGAAAAATCGGCGCAAGGTCTTCTTATCATGACACGTTTCGTTTCATTTAAACGGATTGAAAAATGACCCGAACGAAGTCGATAGGAACAAAGACATTGATTCAGTAAAATGTCCTTATATTTTTTATGCATCTCTGAGATTTCGCGTAATTTCGATTCAAAGTTTGAATATTTCTGGTGAGAGTCCATCATTATAAGAATCACGGCTTCGATGTCAGACAGTGGTGTCCATTTTGTTTTATCGGCGTCGAGATGAATCCGTGTCTCTTGACTCAGAAAGCTCATCATCAATAATCCGTTTCCGCAGATCCGAGATTACACATCTCTCGAGGAGCCTCCCGCCGAAACCGTGAAGGAAATGCTCAACAAGTTGATCGTCGTAAAATTGAATGGCGGACTTGGAACGAGTATGGGCTGTCATGGTCCGAAATCCGTAATCACCGTACGAAACGATTTCACTTTCCTGGATTTGACGGTTCAACAAATTGAGGTACATCAACGTTCGACGTTCGTTTGGATTTGTTTGGGTTAGGAAACGTGAAGTTAACTCATTGCTTATCGCGTTTCTTCACAGTATTTAAACAAAACGTACCACGCTGATGTTCCGCTTATCCTGATGAATTCCTTCAATACCGATGCCGACACCAAGCGAATCATTAGAAAGTACAAGGGTATCGACGTTACGATATATACGTTCAATCAGAGCTGTTATCCCCGCATAAGCAGAGAATCTTATCTTCCGATACCAAGAACTTGCGACATCGATGAAGATCCGGAAGCGTGAGTGGTCCCCAATTCAAGTCCCAACAGCCGCCAGGTGTTATTCACATAACCATCACGTTCTTTTCGTCACTCTTTAGATGGTACCCACCAGGTCACGGTGACTTTTACGAAAGGTTCCACAAGTGCGGACTGCTGAAGAAGTTCATAGACGAAGTACGTGTCACTTCGAGCATACCTGATCTGTCCCTTTGCCAAAACGTGCCAATTTTCTTGATAATCGTTATCTTCCTTTTTTCTTAATTTGAGGGCCGAGAATATTGCTTCATCTCGAATATCGACAATTTAGGGGCAACGGTAGATTTGAAGATATTCAGCATGATCATGGCCTCTCGAGCGGTTAGTCCTCTGGAATTCATAATGGAAGTTACCGACAAAACAAAAGCCGATGTCAAGGTATGAAAGCCTTTTTGTTCTTATTGAATATGATATGATCTATCAAAGCTTTTCGTATTTTTACGTAAGGAGTAAAAATACGAAAATAATTAAAACAATAATTTCATAATTTAAATAATTAAAAATAATAAATAAAAGTATTTTTATTTTATTTATCGTTATTTTGAATTATTCGAATTAGTAATATAATCGTATTTTCGTATTTTTACATTGCTTAAAAAATAGTTGACATTTTTCTTGACAGGGTGGTACTTTGATGCAATACGAGAATAAGCTGCGTCTCCTGGAAATAGCTCAAGTACCGAAAGAACACGTCGACGATTTCCAGTCCGTGAAGACATTCAAGTTCTTCAACACTAACAACTTATGGGTCAAATTGGACGGTAAGAATGTGAAGATTTCTCAAAGAGGAATATACGCGTGTATATCTTCCTCTTACGTTTGCTGATGAATCATTCGTTTCACCAGCCATTCAGCGGCTATTGCTGAACAGATCGTTGGAATTGGAAATAATCGTAAATCGGAAAACTCTTGAGAACGGAGCAAACGTGATACAATTGGAGACCGCAGTCGGAGCAGCGATGAAGCTCTTCGATGGAAGTTTGGGTAAGGACGAAGAGATCTTATGAAGGTGGTCAGTTTGTTTGGGTTTAGGTGGTATCATAATGGTAGTTTGACACGACTCTTCGTTTCTGGCAGGAATAAACGTACCGCGGAGCAGATTCTTGCCGGTGAAAAAGACTTCGGATTTGCTCCTCGTCATGAGTAATCTTTACAATTTACGGAGCGGTTCGTTGCTGATGAGCCCCGCTCGAATGTTCCCGACCACGCCTCTCATAAAACTGGGCGAAAATCATTTTTCCAAAGTACGATAAGTGCCAACCTATCGACACATTCGATGAATTTCGTTACGATCGAAGCTAAAAACTCCTATATATTTTCAGGTCGAAGATTTTCTGCGACGTTTCGCAACGATTCCGGATGTACTGGAACTCGATCATTTGACGGTATCCGGCGACGTGACGTTCGGCCGCGGCGTTTCCCTTAAAGGAACCGTCATCATAATCGCTAATCACGGCGATCGCATTGATCTCCCGTCCGGTAGCACGCTGGAGAACAAAATAGTTTCGGGCAATTTACGTATACTGAGTCATTAGAGAATGCATTGTTTGAAAGTCGGCAATATCGTTTCGAATATTTGTAGAGGGTGAAAAAACGTGTTTTTCTTTATCTCGATTATAATTCGCTTTATTGCGAGTCTCGGCTGTCAACTCTCGTACACTTTTCAATCGTACAAAGAGCTAACACGATTCAACGTTATTCAACAAAATTAATTTTCAGAATGTTCACGTGTTAACAATGGCACGGAATATTGGATGGTCGATGCGAGTTATTTTGTACAGATGTGTTAATTTGCTACGAATGATTAGGTCTAACCGTCAGTCAACGCAATTATCTTTGTTCAATGATGCAAGCTTTGGGCGTGGACGACCAATTGTTCAGTATCAGCAGCACGAGAGAATTCGTTTGTTTCTTGTAGCTATACAAAAAATAGGCTTGTATCAATCGCCGTTATTTTCTTCTTAATTTCAATCCATTTTTCGTATTCGTGCTGCTTGGTCACAATTTTATTCGCGCGGAGCACAATACGACGAGGGAAAAAATAAAATGCTGTGCATGAAGAACGTTCGATAGGAACAACCGAAAGCCGTAATTCGAAGATAAGGCGAACCTTGGAAAGTGAAGCGTTTGGGTGTACTTCTATGTAATTATATATTCAAAATACATGATAAGAAAGCCAAGAGTGGACGTGGTAATTGAATGAATTGTGGAACTTTTCGTTCTCGTTCTTCGGCTTTTGTTGCCCTTCACGAATTCATTTTTAGTTTTACTATCATGTCGATTAATTATCGATATTTATCGATAATCGATTAATTATCGATATTTATCGATAATCGATTAACTATCGATATTTATCGATAATCGATTAACTATCGATATTTATCGATAATCGATTAATTGTCGGATATTTATCGATAATCGATTAATTGTCGGATATTTATCGATAATCGATTAATTATCGATATTTACTGTTTATATCGGTTAATTTTTAGTTTTTATGATAATTTACAACATTCATAACCTGTTGCTAAGAAATATCGTCGATTGTGGTCATGACGTATTATTACTACGATCACCATAAGAGATCCGGTAACGCTGCATTGAAAAAAAAGATGTTACCATTATCCGCGTGTTTATTCAGGATCTAACGGGATAATTTGTTTTATGTGTAATTTACCTGTTAAATGCAATTGGAGCATACTGAATCGATAATGAATCGCGTGATCCGGAAAGAAATCGCAGATCGCTTGAAGCCTCGTCACGAAGAGCGACGGATGCGAAAAAGAGAATGATTCTCGACCTCTCGTATAACGCGGATAATATTTCCAAACTTGACTGCAATTTACAAAGGACGATTGTCGCGTGTGTTCGAACACTGGTGGTAGCAAGTATGAAGAAATTATAAGAAATCCTAATGGCGATAACAGCAAAGACATAGCTGAAGAGAAGCAACGATGAATCGTCCTGTCTCGACGATTTTCTTCCTAGTGGGTCTCTTGACGAATAATTATTGTGCACTCGGTTGTTTAGCCGGTGATTTGATATGGAGTCGAAATCACGAGAGTTTTATCCCCTTGGAAAACGTTTCGACGTTTCGGTCTGCACGAACGAGTTACTGCGACAATAGTCGTGAATTGGAAACTTATAATTTTCGGGCGGAAGTGCTGAAACTCACGAGTTACAAGGTCAGTTATACGAGATTCGATCGGATGCACATTTTTTAAACGAATCAAAAGTACCATTTTTCTTTTATTCCTCTGATTCAACTATAGATAGAGAACGTCATTGATTTATGTGAAAATGGTACGAAGATGACCGGGATTATCGGAGAACTGTGGACCCTGCTGTCCGAGTATTTGAACTTCACGTGAGTATGTTTTTTGAAACTTGCTTGGGTATTTGAACTTTACGAAAGACGGCGTCATCCACGCGTAGGGTCATTCGGGTTATTCGGGTCAAGTGTACGAGCTTAGAAATTCCATCGTAAATAAAGTCACACGTTTCGATTCATAGAAACGACTGTGAAAAATATTACAATTGACCGAGAGCGTCAAGAATACTTGTCATTATCAGAAAACGAATTATCCGAATGTAAACGTCTGAAGAATTGATATCAGCTTACAAATTTGTACACTTTCATTGAATATAGTAATACAAAGTCAACAAGAGGTGTAAGAAGTGTAGCTAAAACAAAGAAAGCCTAAAAAGTATACTAAACACGTTGCGAATGTGTATTTCAGGATACTACCGATAAGACACGCTGGTGAATTGGAACCTGGTGTATTGCAACAATCGAACAAGAGTTCTGTCGACTACTACGGTATGTTGGAACAAACCGGTGTACAGATTATCTTGAGGACCGCATACTTCGAAAACCAGTCCAGGACAATGACTTACACGATTCCAGTATGGAGCACCAGGTATGAGAAACGCGTGAAGACTAAGATATATGCGGGTAACAAGGCATAGCTAAAACAAGGTAACGAGATTAAAAAACATGAATAAAAGATACGGTTTTAACCTTTTGCCACCGGAGGGGAAAATCTATTTGATAATTTGCGTGTCCCTATAAAGTCCGCAGTAGACATTGGGTCAAGGTATTGGGCTAGCGTGTAGAAGGCTACTTGGCGGTATGTTGGTAGCGATGTTGTCGGTTTTTCGTCCACACATCAAACCCAAACAAACCCAAGCGCCAATGCAGAATGATTGACACCAATATACAGCGACATTGAGAATTCATTATCTTGGCCCAATAGGTTGGCCCAATACCTTGGCCCAATGTGTACTGCGGGCATAAGTCGAACGGAAAGCTTTTCAATAAAAGTTTGTTCAACAGGTACAGACTGTACATCAAGCCTGAATCAGGTAGCAACAGCGGTTGGATACTACGCATGTTCTCACGAACGGCGTGGTGCTCGATTTTTCTGATTTTCATCATTCTGAGCGTGCTCGGTTTTTCGATGCAAAGAATTTCCGTAAGAGTCTCCAGGGCCAAAGACTCGAATCATGACGTGCACGATCATTTGTTTCATACTTTTGCCACGTTTTGTTGCCAGGGCTTTGTGCCTGATAGTGTTTACTCTCATATACGAATTCTTGAAATCTCAAAGAAAATATTCGCCTTGCTATTGCTTACGATCGTGAGCTCCCAACTCATATCGTGGCTCAAAAATCAGTACGTACAACCGCCGTTTCGAGATCTCGAAACGATGTTCACTACTACCGATTATAACGTCATCGCACTCGGGAAATCTTTGATCCACGAGAAATTCGAGGTCAGCTATAGATTCGAGAGGTTTTCGATTCGTTATCTGCCTTTCATTTGTGAAGAAGATAAACTTCAGCCATTTTGAAATAATTAAGATAGAACTTCAATCGGGATGTTCATTTAGTTATTTCTTATTTTTTCCATTTTTATTTCTCTTCTTTTTTAATGGTGAAAAAATTTACAGAAGGAAATCGCCAAATTCGGGACGAACGATCAATACAAAAACCGTATTTATTACACGAACTCGTTGCACACTTTGTACGAGGAGGCCTGCTGGGGAAAGCGTAAATACGCGATATTCGCGGCAGCGGATTTGCATCGTGCTTATGGGAGATTGATTTGTAATTTGGTTGCGACTGGAAAATCATATTATCCGACGTGGATCGCTGCGGGTGTCTCGAAAACTTTTAAATACCGGAGAACTCTCGACATTGGGTAAATGACCAATCTTGCGCCACATAATTATTGTTATTCTTTTAGTTCGCAATCAATCGTTAAGACGAATTTAAAGGTGGCTCTGAAACGTTTCAGGATATTAAAATTCATGGAGTTCGGACTATTGGACGGATTGAAGAATCGTTGGTTGGCGAACAGGATGAGGGATGTGGATGCGGGCTTGAAGGAATCGGTAAACTTCGGTCAAGTGTCGACGCTATTCGTGATGCTGTCGATCGGTATGATCGCAACGGTCGTCGTATTCGTTTTCGAAAATGTTCTTCATGTGTATTCTGAAAATCGATACGAAATTCGACGTCGACGTTTTTTCAATTCGTTAACTTCTTATCCGCTTAACCCAAACAAACCAAGATTGTCGGATTTAGGGTTAAGAAAACTATGACCGACCGGGTTAATTCAAAAGTATGGTGCAAATGAGAACATTTCAGAAAACAGTAAAAAAAGTAATGGAAATATCGAAAAATATGACGTAATCGCAAGTGAATAACAGATAATCCAATTCAACGCTCAGTAATGGAATAAATAAAAATTGTGACGGCGAGAATTTTTTATTTATTTCATTTTCTAGTTTCGATCGTCACGAACGGTAAAAGCCTGCGATTGCGTCACGCAAAACTGAAAATGCCATTAAACGTTGTTGTACAACGAGAACGATCGTTGGCCGATAGTTACATCGATCTTCCGCTTTGCACGTGGAAAAGACCGTTAATTTTCACAAATATATCGTCACTCGCCACGTATGCAATTTCATCCATCAGATAAATAAAAAAAAAAGTACCGTTTCGTTCGCGTTGTTTGCTTTCGCGACCAACCGGCGAATCATATTTCAGTTCGGTCACCAGTGTCTTTTCATCTCGTCGCAAAATTCGTATAATTTTTTCCACGACCTTTGAGAAATGTTTTAAACAACGCGAACGATTTGGATATCAAAAAACAAATGGCGCGAAAGAATTTTTTGGTTGTCGTACTCGTGACGATCGCTTGTGAAAAATACGCGTCGACCTGGACGGATTTAAGGTGGAATAAACATTCGAAAAACTTCGAACCTATTGACGATATGACGAGGGGGTCCAAGCCCAAAAATCCATATCATTCCTCGACAAACAAATTGCAGGAAATACAAAACTTCAACGGTCAACACTTGAATTTCACATATTATGAGGTAAAATGTGCTATTGCGATAAAAAAAAAACAACGTTTGCACCCCAAAAGTATTTTTGTGTTATCTGTTGGGTATTTTTTGTGTTCCCCAGGATCTAGGGTTTTTCGAATACTACGACAACGACACCAAGGTAACAGGTATTTGCGGTGATATCTGGACAACCTTAGCCAACTTTTTGAATTTCACGTACGTTTTTGATCATTTCAGTTTTTAAGCCCGCTCAAAGAGCGCGTCTGATTAGTTGCCTTTAAAAATTAGTAATAATTTAGGGGTTGATCCGGAAAGCATACATGCTTGTTTCAATCGACTCAGAATTTCACGCCCAATTCTCCATTTCACGGATGACATTCCGTCGTGGGACACCCTGTATAGAAAAATTACACAATTGGAGTTTATCTTTTTCCTTAGCAACTTTTTCGTTCTTAGCAAAAATGAAACAACATGGGTCTGAAATTCCAAAATTTTACGGGAGCATGTGAAAAGAAATATTGTAAATAATAATTGAATAAAATGTGTAAATATGTAACAACAGTAATATTGAACTATTTCGTAAATATAACAGAATCAAAAATGAAAATTAGGAAGCGGTTTTTAAGAAAAATGGTAAATACATTTGTGTAGAATAATTTTGAGCAAAAGTCCAGTACCTTCTGTGGGCGAATCTCAAAAGAATGGGACTTACACGGATATTCTGGAACTCGCTAGACTCAACCAAACGGACGTCATACCCAAACTGATCATCTATATCACACGCCGGAACGCCGTCAATTTCAGCCCAGCTTTTTGGATGTCCAGGTGAGTATTCAAAAAGTCGAATTACATTTTGCGGGTTTGTAAAATTATTGATTCATGTTGACTAATCAACAATTAATTTAATTTATCGATTATTGATTAATTACTATTTTAATCCACCAGTAATTAATAAGTATGTTAAATAATTGTTTTACCGATTGATTTTGTTGATGACTTCAGTTATTAATTAGTTCATTAATAGCTTTTTTATTGATCGTTCATCAATATATTATTCTTCAACCAAATTTGAATATTTCGATTTCATTGGTAATCCGCATTCATTTTTTTTTCACTCAGTTACAGAATCTTCGCTTACGGCCAATGGAAGGGCAATCGTACCTGGATGCTACATTTGCTCTCGATGGATGTATGGTATTCGATTTTCGCGTTCATCATCACTCTGAGTGTTGCGAGCATCTTAACACAGAGAATTTCGATACGACATGGGGGAAAGAATTTGAACACCGAAACAATTTGGGACCACTTGTTTTACAGCTTCGCCACCATGTGCAATCAACCAGGTGACCGAGGATCTAATGAACCGAGTGGTTTTGCTTCTGGCCAAACTTATTACCTTTTGGCGATTTGAGATCATTGTGTGTTCGTACGAAGATGATAGAATTGTAGTCATACTTGTCGTACCCAAATTGACCATGTTTATATTTTCAATTTTTCGGTGCTTATATCGACTTTCATTTGTGCTGCTTGTGCTCTTCGTTTCGTATACGTATTACACAAATAAATCATCTTTTCATTAATCACCTCTTTGTTAATCTTTTTCAATCGAGAAAGATACAAAACGGAAGGTTCGTTCAAAATTTTCATTGTAGGTGGAGTGTTTTCGGAAACTCGTGCCAACAAGGTATTTTTTATTGGATCCTTAATCAACCGGTTTGTTCGTTTTTCTCTTTTCCCTACCTACAGGCTCTTCGTCTGAGAGCAGTGGCAGCGGTTCGAAAATGTTGAATTTTACAGTCGGCGCTTTTGCGTATTTGACTTTGGTCGCTTACAATTCACGTTTGATTTACGGAATGACCGAGGAATCCTTCGATGCGCCCTTCCATGATCTTGAAACTCTTATGGACAAGACCGACTTTCGTGTAGTCGTTTTGGAGGGATCGGGCGCCGACATCACCTTCAAAGTAAGCGATTGCTATCAATGTCTACCAACAGACTGCTATCAGAATTTGAAGAATTTTCTGTACTTCATTATTCCTGTCTGTAATAATTTGTATATATGTATGAAATATTGGGTCCAAACTTTTGCTTTTTTCAGAGTCGTTTCGTGATGCCTATATTCGGACGTATCAAAAGATCCCGGCGTTTGATAATTGTCGCAACCGTGAATGATCTATACGACAAAGTATGCAACGAGCCGAACAAATATGTGCTCTTCGACGCTGAGGATGCGGTGGCAGCGAGAGGCACCAGAAAATGTAACGTCGTGGCCGTAGGGGATTACTATTATCTGACACCGGTGGGGGCAGGATTCGCCAGAAGGGTCATACATTGGAGGAGTCTCAATACGGGGTAATTATATTTCCAAAAGTCTTTGAAATCATTTGCTGTTTCAAAAATTTAAGTTACACTTTTTTAATTTAGTTACTTTTAAAACAAATTTAGTTACTTTTTCAAAACGTGCCATGCACGTTTCGCTTTGGTGCATTTGAAAGACAATCACTGGGGCGAGGTGTTCTTTGAACTCTTATTAGTGTTGATAATAGAGAACAAATACTTATTATTATTTTATGACGGAAAAAAGCACAAGTTAAAAGTTTGGATAATTACCTGGAAAAAAAACAATTATTTTGATATGGTTGGCATTTGCCGAAATCCATAAATATTTGCGGATGCAACTTTCTTTCAGGATCCTGAAACTGCGGG
This sequence comes from Ophioninae sp. B BG-2022a, assembly GCA_030522765.1. Classification (NCBI taxonomy): domain Eukaryota; kingdom Metazoa; phylum Arthropoda; class Insecta; order Hymenoptera; family Ichneumonidae; species Ophioninae sp. B BG-2022a. Next base: position 27,322 of record JAPYZJ010000698.1, read on the forward strand.
AGTTCGGATTGTTGGATGCGATAAAGAAACGATACATGTCGAGAGGACCAAAAACGCCGGAAACTAGGCAGGCGAGCAGCTTAGCAATCGACATGGATCGTGTTTCCATTATTTTCGGCGTACTGTGTGTGGGCATCGCGGCCTCGGTGATCCTCTGCGTGGCCGAAAATATTTATTTCTTCATAAAAAAACGCGAGGCTGTTAAACGAATGTTCTGTATCAGAAATACCTCGAAGTTCGTTTCTACCGAGTTGCGACATCGCGGTAATGTCGCAGCGCGAATTAAATCAGACAAGATCCGCAATAAATTTTATACATAATATCGTTATCGTCACTTTACACGAACAAAATGTTCACTTTGTACCTTTCCGTGAAGGAGCAATAAAAATCGTACGATTAATTTAAAGGCACGACGAACATCGACATAACCTCACAAATTTTCAAAATCCTTTTTCTCGGCGGCGATTAAGTTTACGGCGAAAAATCGAGCATCAGTCTTTGTACCATTCATAGAGATAGAAATAGATCCTTGAATTTTACGATAAAAATGTTTCGTCCTGGAGAAATCGCGATTTAAAAATTTCGACTATCTCTCTCGCACTCGTGTGTCACGTGGTACGCCTTCGACATGTCCTTAATACCGATATACCACCGATATCGTTATCTTTCGATCGTTTAACTCGAAAACCATATGGACGGTTCCATACACGATCAGCTGATGTATATATTATTACATGGTTTCCTGACCCCTAATGGAGCGCGTTGAACACTCTCGATTAGCGTTTCTGATTCTCGGTGTCGGAATGATCGCCTTCAGCATCGTTTTCGTCCTCGAAAATATCGTATTTGTTTGTAGCCAGAATCAAGGTGAAACTCGTCTCAGGAGATCGTTTTATCCGCAAGGTAAATTAATGCAACGCGTCGACGCCGTTCGATTTGTCTAGGTTGTCGGTTCAAATGAAGAATGGCTACCAGCTGATTTTGATAATGACTTTAGTCCACCTAATGGATTTGTCCAGAAACTGATGAAGCAACGAGCCTCGTTTGAAAAATAAATTATTTTTAGTGATTTGGGATCAAATACGCGTTTTGTTCGGTTTATTATCGAGTGAATCTAGCTTCGCATGCCTTCGCGCAATCGTAGCGCCACCCTGTTCATTGTCAGACAGCGCTTAAAATGCCGAGTTTAAGCTCCTATATTTAACCTCCATGCACGTTGATCCCGGGTCAAAGGACGTCAGCAACAATGAAGAGTGTTTCAATGCGAACAATCCGGGATCCCGCGTACAACGAAGTGTTTATCAACTAATCGCTGAACTCGCCGAAACACGATGGACTCACAAATAATGAAGGCAATCGTACGCAGTCACAGTGAGGTTATGAAAAACACTGAGCATCCCAAAGGGTTCGAACGATGCTTGGAGGAAGAACAATTCCCACCGACGGACCGAACCGTATTGACAGGACTCGCAAAATCGGTCACCGACCTTATTAGCTACAAAGTATCACCCGAAGCTTATCAAAGATACTCCGTCAGAATCCAAGTCATAGTAAGTTGAATGGTCGCAATTCCCAAACGCGAACGAACCCTTTCGCAGTTGCCTGCCGATCCCACTTTTCATTGGTGTCTTCCAGGAAGTCGTCCGAGAGTGGATCCGTCCACGGAAGGAGTTGGACTGCTCGCGCACGTTCTACCAAAGCGACCGATTGCTGAACTTTATCTCCAGACTCGTCAGGGTTCACCTGAGCGACGAGTTGCTGCGCGAGGGGCGTCAGGATGTTCTGGTGAACCTGGCGAATGCTCTGGTTCGCCTGATCCCCAGGAGGAAGACTCTCGTTCGTGATCTAGAAAGGATCCTCGAAAGTATCTGTAACTCGTTCGAACGGAACGAGGCAAGCGAGTCTCTGCTCGATGAAATTTTGGAAGAGAAAGATACCCTGGGGATCCGTCCAGTGATCGTAGAGAAGCTCTTCATTACGCAAAGGGGGAAACTTATCGAAGCTCCACTCCTGGAGAATTTGATGGAAAATCTGAAAGATCCCAGTTCCGGTGGCAAGTTCAATAGTTCCCCGATCGTTGATCGACTGATGAGCATGAGCCTGATTTCTCCCCCCGTATTTCACATAAGTTGTAGCACGCTCAAAGAGATATTTGTAAGGATGAACTATTCCCCCCAAGTCTTGACGTACATCGGACAATACCGTAAACACTTGGACGATCTCTGCCGAAGCAATGACAAAAATATACTCGATCTGTATCCTCTGAGATTACAGGCCCTCGTCATACTATTAAGGATCGAACCGGAGTATCACACAAGCACTTCGCTCGAGCACGCGATGTCTTCGCTTCTACGCTCCCACGAATCGGATCCGGAAGAAACCCTCGTTCTCCTAACACATTTTCCCAGCTGGTTGCACGTGCTTACGGATCGCATCGCCACGAAATCGAACGGGGAAACGAATACTGATGATGGCGTTGATGAAACGAGCAGTGTGGAGTGGATTTGATAGAAAACATCCGGACAAAATGAAAGAGAGAGAGAGAGAGCGTAAAGTCTTCGTAGAGCTATGGTAGATAAAAATCACTCTAATTTTTGTTTGTTTGTTATTACTCTCTTTAGCCAATCACGCAGTTACATTTTTTGTGATGATGGACGGTGGCAAATCTGCGTTCACTGTTCAAGTTCGTATCGTTCGAACCCAACGACACATTGTTTGTAGAGAATTTTTGCAATTTTTACAATAGTCCTTGGATATTCGTGAATTATTTCGTGTACGTGTTGATGCTTGTGCGTGTGTATGTGTATGCTAATTGAGATGTTCGTGACATCGAGGTCAAATCGCGCTATTCGTAAATCGAGTATTCACCGTTGGTTGTGAAACGTTGTAAATGGTCCCGCGTTATCGCACTCCAAATTCGAACGGTCAACCGACACCTGCGAAACAAAGTTTTTGCTTTTCATTTCTTTTTTTCTCCATCAGGACATTGATCCGGTCAATGATCAAACTGAAAAGCCCTCCGAATCAAATGTCGATAATTCTCGACCAATCCTCGATTTTTCGGATCGTAATTGAAACCGCTAATCAATATTCGAATGAACTTGATCGAGATTGAGGCCGTGCCCGCTATTTGATTCGAAAGAAATTTCGAAGGACAGAAATCCGCTATGCCGAGAGCGGAGGGTCTTGCAATATAAATGAAATTTGTTATACGAGAGATAAATCAAATAAAACGTTGTTTAAGAATATTTAGTACGAAGGATCGATCGTTAGTGCAATATTAAAAAATGGGTGCTTTCGAAATTTCTCTTTTTTCGCGGGTTATGCGTAATAATGAAAGATATGATGCTCGCAATGCAAATGCCTCAACGAAAGCACAGCCAATATCAAAAAAGCGACTCAGCGACCTCTCCCCTCGATTTTAATGAAACTTGTAATGATTTTTTGTTGCTTATTGCAAATTATTTTTACCTTTATTTTTTTTCAATTTTCATAAAAATTTATCTCATTTTTTCTGTACTAGTTTAAACAAAGCTAAACTTCAAAGCTCAAAATCGAAGGTTTACTATTGATCTATTTTCGATTGAATCAATTATTTCTGATATTGCCTCAAGATTGCAATTTCTCAAAAGCGATAGGGCCATCGAAAAGTGTACATTTTCGTAGACATTTGGTAAATTGCAAAAGAAAAAACGTGTGAATTCGAGTGATAAGTTATCGACTATGGACCAATGTCTCATCGACATTATTTCCCCTAGAGGTTAAGTTACCCACAAAAAAGAGGCCCGATAAAAACCCCATCGTGACCCGCGACATTCGGCCAATGAAAAGCGCCGCCTCCGAGTATCCGATTGCCTATTCGTGGAAACTCGTTACACAGGAGAACAGGAGCGTCCTAATTGGACGCGGCAACGGAAGGGAAAATCACTTCGGCGAGTGAAGCGAATTTCACGGGAGACGAGGTCTGCGAGAACGGGTTTCCAGAAGTGGGGAACGTTCGGAATTGGTAATATACGGGTTACTGCCGTTCGTCGTAAGCGCACCGGACGAGAAGGAAGGGTTTTCGTTTGTTTTTTTTTTCAGTGATTTTCGTTGATTGTCAGGCCGACGACGATCGCTCGGTTGTCGTCGTCGTCGTCGTCGGTGGCCAACCTGCCAGGAACGAAAACGAAAAGAAAAGCGGATACGAAAAACGAAACTGCGAAAGAGCCCAACCCACCGAAATGTGCGAATATATGTATTAAATTGTAACAACTGATGGACGTAATATGGGAATTAAAAGTAGCAGACTTATTGAAAGAAAACAGCCAACGAGATTCGTTATTTATCGATGACGGACGGAAGATATTTTTCTTTTTCGTTTCTTTGTTTTTATATATATGTATATAATATAACGAGCATGGACGTGACAAAAAACCGGCGTGCTAGGGGTAGATTCTTTTTTGCCTCTTTCTTTGATGGTACGCACGCCGTTTCGCACATTTGGTTTTGCACACGCGAACGTTACGTCAGATTCGAATACTCGTCGTTTCTCTCGCTTTCCTTTATCGTGAACGATCCAGTCGAACTTGGGAACGGTGAGCGTTTTGAGATGGGAGATATCTTTGATACCAAAATTTCGCCTCTGTTACCCCAATAGTGTTGGAAAAAAGGTGAAACAAATTCTAGGGAGCGCACCGATGCGCAATGGAGTCGGGAGATAATAATTGCAGAAACCGATTAAGTTAAACCAGATCATAACGACGAAGCTTCGCGCAGCCGCGACCTCGGGATCACAATCCTGGACAGTAAACAGCGCGTGGACGTATTTACACGTGAACTGGCAAATCATTCAACCGTTAACAATTTCAATCCGAAACGCTCGACGATAGCTCGCTGAATAAGAGTGTATAATAATAACGATAATAATAATAATAATGAGAATAACCATCATAACCTCAACTATTCACAACATTGACAATCCAGCCCAAAATGTAATCGAACCGGCTGATACGAATCATTGTTTCTTCTTTTTTTTTTCAAGATCCTTTTATTCCCCCTTATTTATCAGTGACAGCAGGAGAGAAAGCAATGAGCCTCGAGCGAACGAACGCACATGTGCGGAATAGCGTGCCGCTCAACCGTGGATAACACTTGCTCGGATCCTTAGTCTTAAAATTTTTCTTTTCTACATGTTTTTTTTTTGTCTCCTTATTCTTCATAACCTTTTTTTCAACGGTTTGTCACTCTTCTCTCGCGGGTTTTCGGACCACATGGGTAAGTCTCATGTGGCGAGCACGTGTTTCGTCGTACGACGTACCTTCGTGTATATATATATATATATATATATATATATATACACACACACATCTCGCGCGTTACACGAAGAGTTCGTTAACACTCGAGGCCCCCGTGAGCCGTTAATCGAGTCTCGGTATTTCTTCCTCTCCGTCGCTCATTTGAAATAAATTAGTCGCGCGAGTGTTCGCGGCGGGTAATACAGCTTCGCGGGAGGATTGGGAGAGAATTGAAAAAGTTTTGTCGTTTCTGACACCATGTTTGATGGGCGGAGAAGTTTGGATGCGGAGGGAGAAAGAAATTTTTTTTTTTCGTTCGGAAACAGCATCGACGGTGATAGAGAAAGCGTGTAAAGTTCGACCAATCGTGCCTATCCAACTACACTTTTTGCGTTTTTTTTTTGTTTGTTTAATCTTTTCTTTACTTGACATTAAATCAGCTAGAAGGTTCGCCGATATATTACCAACTGTACAACGTTGTTGTAAAACAGCAAACAAAAACACCAAGCTAATAATATCTTTCTAACAACCACGCGCGCTTCTTGTATCTCACGATCACTCACTCACACTCTCTCTCTCTCTCTCTCTCTCTCATTTTTCTTCTCACTGAGGTGTGAAAGGAAATAGAAAAAAAAAAGATAATATTCGATTAAGACAAGTAGTCATAGAAACTGTGTTAATTCATAATGGTGTCTCTCGTCTGTATTTTTTTGTTTGCATATCTCACACTCTCGCACACGCAACACGCACTCTCTTTCGTTCGCTCGCAATCTCACTGTATGTGGCAATAGTCGTTAATTCAATAGTACTTTTTTTCTTGTTTTCTTTTTTGTTCTTCTCACTAGACACGATTCAACATATAGAAAGTATATCGTTATCGATCAATAATTATTCATTTTTTTAGAACCCCCCCCCCCCATTCAATTTTTTTTTTCAATATTATCTTAAAGCTAAGAACTCACTGCGTAGCAGGAGCGTCGTGTATTTTCTTTTATCGTTCCCCATTTCTTCTTTCTCGCTCGCTCGATTTTGTTACTTCATTTTTATTTGCTTATAATAAGATTTCTTTTTTTGACTCTTGTTCTGCTCAACATCGTCAACACGTGTGCCTTCGTATGTCTTCCTGCTCTCGATCTATCCCTCTCTCTCTCTCTCTCTTTTCTTCTTGATTTATCTTTCTCTCTTCGTTTCTCTCGTTATTCTCTTCTATGGGTGTCCTTTCCGTTAAGGTACGTTCGTAGTCGTCTATAGGTTTTTTTTTCTTTTGTTTTTGTTCAGCTCGAGAGCTCGCAAGAGTACAGCTTCAATGTACGTTCGAAGATTCTTTTTGCAATGTGTGTGTTGTGATTTTTCGGAGGCACGAGCGTTCGGTGGTTATTGTTGAAGGATACGGATTTTTTTTTTGGACGATCGTACGTCCGCGTGTTTCGATGTTTCAATCGAGGTTTCCTTAAATTCGAACGGAAGAAACATCGACGTTTCAACGAATCAGTGATGTTCGGTAATGATTTAAAAAAAAAAAACGAAAAACCAACATTTTTTCATTTTTATTTTCGGTTTTTATCTCTCACCTATTGGAACAAAAAAAGAACTTCGGAATTTCCAGATGCCGAAGTATCTTCCTTTTCGAGAGTGTTTATTGGATTAAGTACGAAAAAAAATCAGTATCCTTTGACACTCACCAAGCCTCATCAACGTCGTTAATATTATTAAAGATGTTCATTAATTTTTTTTTTTTTGTTACAGTGTCTCTCGTGAGCGGAAACTTATCGAGAAATTTCGAAATCTCTCTTTTACCTGTGTATATATGTGTGTGTGTGTTACAACATGTCCTCCTGTCCGTCGTGTTCAATATTTAACATATCCTTAAATATTTACTAACCTGTTGATGCTTTGTAATTAGTATTCTTTTTTTTTTCTTGTTTGTTTTTTTTTTTATAGATCACAATGTGTCATACCATATCAGCGCCATTGAACAATTTTTTCTATGCCTTTTCGTTTCCACATCCGAAGGTCCGACAAACGGTTTATACATGTATAGATCATAGACAAAAATGTCGAGGCTTTCTCTCTTCGTCGCGTAATTTTCTCGTGGCCCTTTCAATTTTAATCGCCGAATGAAGAAAACAAAACGGGAAAAGAAAAACCGTACAAAATCTTCATCCTTTCCCGTGATCTTACGATTACGCAATTTAACGCTTTTTTTCAAAGCTATTTTATCGAAAGTACCGGAAAAGGACGAAGCTTCAAAACGGCTGGAGGGATGGGGTCGAAGGGAAAAAAAACTTCGAGGATCGCAATTGCATCTGCTGTAATTTTATCGCGTTTCGTAATAATCGTTGAATCCTAACCTCTAGGTAAATTCAGACCAGCCGAAATAGTGATTTTATTTTTTTTTATCTCTCGTTTTTTTGTCCCTTTTTTGCGATAAAAGATCCGCGAAAGAATTGAATATCTAATTGGAATAGATAATAATAATGATAATTGAACATTGCTAGAAACATAAATAAAATTTTCATTTCGTATCTTCGTTTTTTTCTTTTTTTTTTCTTTCGTTACGTCTTATTTCTTCTTTCCTTATTTCTTCGGAACGATCCCGGAGCCTTTTTTCAAGGGCCCGATCTTATCTAGCATGTACACGAGGGAAACGCTCATACGCGCGCACGCACACGCAAAACACGGATGCACACATCGGACACGCACAGCAGACTCCGAAGATCGTTGAAACTCCTCTTTTTTGTTTTTTTTTTGTTCTTTGTTTTTTTTTAATAGCACTTTATCTGTTTATATGCATGTACAATATAATCCCTCCTTGTCGAAAATCTCGGCCCACGATTTTTCTTTTCGTTTTTTTTTTGTTTCTTCCTTCCCCTACTATATAATCATTATTTCGCACCAGTGCGAAATCCCGAGAATCATCGTGTATCTCGTTACGTTCTCTTCTTTTCTTCTTTTATTATTCCTTATTTGTCTATTATTTCATTTTTTAATTTTTTTTTCATATATATATTTATTTAAAAAAAAAGAAAGAACGCAAGTAGAATGAATTTACAGATATTCCTTTTTTTTTTGCTGATGTTCTTCGCGTCATCCCTCTCCAGCCCCGTTTCTCCTTGCCGTTATTTCCGCTTCTCGGTGCATCGATACCTGCCTTCTTTTTTTTATAACAGCGCTCGATCGAAAAGCCCGTCGCGAAATTTGTCTCGTCTCGTTTCGGAATATTGGTCTCGAACGCGTGTATCTTTTACGTGTTCCAATATTGAAATTTATTTTAATGTTTTGTTTTTGCTGTTGTTTGTAACTTTATTCTCGAAATTAATTCAGCATATCCCTCTCTTTCTTTCTCTCTTTCGAAGTTTTAGCTTTTCCTATATATACACATATATATCTGGCAGAATAATTACGTCGAATTAACAAGAATACTTCTTTTTTTTTTTAAATAACGTCATCAGATTGATTATGCTAGTAATTACGATCAGAATGTCATTTAATCTTAATCCATTGTAAAATTAACACGAAAAAGATATTGTTAACAATAATACGTTTTTTACAAACGAAATTAATTTCTGCAACTATAGATACATACATGTATGTATATATGACGAAAAAGTGGAAAGTAAATGTTTTTTTTAAATAAGCACGCTCAAATATAACGGTTTGAATCGATAATATTTATTATTATCGATAATAGGCATGCGTCTGAACGAAAAATTTCTGCCATTATATATATGTTTGTGTGTCTGCCGATTTGCTTGCTGCGCCCGTGAGAGGACCTAACCGGTTGCGCGTTTTACTCGCGTAACGAATAATCGAAAAGCAAAAAAAGGAAAAAAACTAAAAAAAAAAAGAAAACTGAAAAACGAAATGGAGAATCGCGAAGAACCGTTCGAGAGGTGAATCGGGTTTGACGAATGGAGAAGATAAACGAGGAGGATTGGGTAAAGATACGTAATGATAAAAGGGAACAGAACGAGTTTTGAGCACAGTCGGTTGGGTCCGCGGACATTGGCATTTCGTTACAATTATACAGTTATACAGATCCTATATAAATACCTATTATGCATTCGTTAATTACATACCTAATATGCAATTGCGTTTGAAAATTCGGTCGACTCTCGCGATCGTAACGTGATCAATGTTTTTTTTTTCTCTTTTTTTTTTCTTCTTTTCTTCAGTGTCTGCATATGGCTGTGTATGTTTGCGTATTTATGTATGTGTGTACGCGGATGTGTTATTTTGGATACGCGTCGACAAAGTCTCGTTCTATTCGCTCATCATCATCGATCTCGTCATCCTTTCGCCTCGGTCCTTCGCGTATTTTTATTTGTATTTTTTTTCTTCTCATTTTTGCTACGCAACTTTCGTGACTTTTCATCGCAATAGGTCACCGCTCGCTACGTAGTCGTTCCTTATCCCTTCAGCTTTCTCTCGTTACAAACCATTGGATCCCTAATAAAGTTGCCGTTTTGTCTCATCGGCAGCGTTTCGCGTTTTTATCAATTTCTCTTGAGGCTCGCCCAATAACCATTCGTCGTCAACGTTCAACGCTTTCCGTTTACGATGTTACGTATAAAAGTGATGTTCGAACCGCGCGCGCCAATAATCTGCTCGCACACACGTGTTATTTTTCCACATTTTATCCTTTTTTTCTCCTTCATTTCTTTATCCATGACAAAACGAAAAAATTCAACACATAATTAACGTCGTTTATATAATGTACATATTATATAGATTTGTATCCGGCTATCATTTTCATCTCCTATGTGATTTATATATTATTTCAATATTAATTATTATTATTATTATTTTCTTGCATTTTTTTTTATCCTTTCCTTTTTTTATACCCTTTTATTTTCATTGTTTTTTTTTCTTCTTTTTTTTTTTTTAATAAAAGAGAGGTGTCGTTCAGCTTACATAACGATTTTTGTGTACGGGGCGAGAACGAGTTGAAAATTGACGCGATTAGATCAACACCTCTCTCTCTCTCTCTCTTTGTATCTATCTTTCTATCTGGCTCCGCCATTTTCGTCCATTTATCTGTTCTGTATCTCAGTTTCGAATTTTTTTTTTTGAACCTCGCTCTTTCGGTGTATTTCCTTGGTCTTTGCTTTCTCTCGCGATAATCCACGAGTCCGAATCCGACGGGGACTGTTTTTTTCCATTTCTTCCTTCGGACGATGCACCTCAAGTCTCACTCAAACTCGGAAAATCGTTATTTCTGATCTTGCTCCCGTCTTGGCTGGTCGAAGCGTTGAAAAAAAAAATCGTTTCCGTAGGGATCGGAGGGAAGCGATTAATTCTCTCGTTTGTACACGGAC
>JAPYZJ010000699.1:0-56386 GCA_030522765.1 Ophioninae sp. B BG-2022a
ATGGTCCAACTTTGAAATTCTGCCAAAAATCGAAAAATCATCGGATTTTAATGATTAAAAAAGCATTTTGAAGAGAAAATCATAACGAAGAGATTGAGCTCAAAGTAGAGTACCAAATTCTAGAGGAAAAAAAGTTATCGATGTTTTAGTGAAAAAACTCATTTTCCCCAAAAACTCAAAATAATTTTGGATTTTTAATATTTTTTTTACTGGTCCATTTCAATGTAATTTTATCCCCTAAACATGAATCTACCATTCATTTTCCCAAAAACTTAAAATTTCCATGAAAAAAACGAAAAAGACTTGTAAAAACACGATTTTTTTTCGTGCTTTAACGAAAATTTGGTTATATTCGTAATTAGCTAAAATAAATGACAGATTTGTACGAAAGATACTTTTGAGCAGCCCTGTACACACAAAGCACGAAGTACGTACAAAGGAGCCAACCGCGACGAAATATTCGCGCGAACACTTTAATCCGAGAAGCGTAAGGAGAACGTTATAGAGCGCATGCTATAACTCGGATTCGCGAGGTGCCGCGACAGTTGAGAGGACCTTGTATTCGAGAGGAAGCCCATAAGAAAATTACTTTTGAAGGAGCAAAGGGTGTCCGGGTAGAAGTGAACGAGAAAAAAAGAAATAAAAAAAAAGTAAAAATAAAAAAAGAACAAAAAAGTGAAGAACGAGGGGGTAAAAAAATCTCTAGGAAAAATTCTTTTTTTTTATCTCGCATGGTGTAACGTCACTCCAGATATTGGTTTTATATCGAATCGATTCGCGATCGATCGTCACGAATTTTCGTCGCGAAGAGAATGTCATTATTTCTTTTTTCTTTTACACGTTTTGATGCAAAAAATGAAAAAAGAAAAATTTTAAAAATGAATAATAAAAAAAGAAAAATGGAGAATTTAAAAATTCCAAATGAAAAAACGAGAAATTAAAAATGGAGGAATGAAAAATGAAAAAGAAAATAAAATAAAAATAAAAAATGCAAAAGTGACGAATGAAAAACCCGAAAGTGAAACATCAAAAATGCAGGAATGAAAAAGAAAAAAAAAGAAAAATTACAAATGAAAAAACGAAAAATCAAAAATCAAAAATGGAGGAATAAAAAAAGAAAAAAAAACGAACTTCGAAATAGTTGGGTCACGAAACGAGGAGAAACGTCGCGGGTTAACCTGCCAGGAGAAACGGAGCGGAGGCTAGCTGCGTTTTTATTGATCAGAGCAGTCTCGCCAGGTGAACCACGCCCTGCCTTCCACCAATTAAATAGAACGTTTTGTTCCGAGACTCCCGGCGCACGCAATTCGGAACTCCTGCGTTTTTTTTCTTTTCCTCTCGTCTCCTCTCTTTTTTTTTTGGACCGAAAATAGCTCGGTCATATTCGCGGGAATGGAAATCTCGGATGAGGTTGGCACGCGATACGATATCACTCGCGGGGAAGTGGGGCTTTAATGGAACAGCGTGGGGGTGTGCGATAAAAATAATAAAAATCATTTGCATTCCTTGGATTATGCATTTATATGAAAAAAAAAAACATTAAAAAAGAAGCTTCCGTTTTATCTTATATTTAACTAATATTATACATAATCAACGAATAAATAATATGATTTAATATATAATTCAATTATATTTTATTCAATTTACCTAAATATCATATCATCAAGATTACAGAGATGATATGATATATCTAAATATATAGAGTTTTAGGGCAATTATTGAAAAAAAATTTCATTAATTTAAATTGAATAAAAATTAAATTAAAAAATTGAACAATTTGTGTATTCTTCGATATTTGGATCATCTATACAGTAATTGAAAAAACTTCGGTAATAATTGAAGTCAAATATCGTCGAATTTTATTTCAATGATTATTGAAAATGAAAAATAAATGTTTCTAAATAATAATGTATTATTAAATTCACTATTTGTAAGACTAACATTTTTTCACACGATCTGGATTCGTAAATGTAGGATTTCCAATTTTGGACCGAATTTTTTGGTTGACGATTAGGTTTGTCAACTATTGTTGACAAAATGGATGATCGACAGTGAAAATATACATTTTCAGGCTTGCCAGATTGTGAATAGAAATTTCGTTTTTTTGTTCATGGACGAGGATTTGCAACGTCATAACGCGTTCATAAATTTCACGTTATCTCGAGATCCGATAGAGGCTAATTTATTTATGGAGCCACGCGGTGGTGCTCTCTCGACCCTTGCCGGGGTTGTGGAGGAGGAAAAAAAAGGGAAGAAAGAGAAGAGAGAGAGAAAAAAAAGGAATACATCGGAGAGGGTTGGTCGAGCCGAATGAGTCACGTGCCATCTGCCCCCAAACGCCCCCGTTCTGTTATGACGGGGAACTATCTCTCTTTTGCCCCGTTATCTCCGTTTCGTGATAACGGCCGAATTGATCTTTCGCTCGATTTTAAACTCGATAAGGAAATTCCATTGGAATCGGATTACCCCCTCATTTTCGTAATCACAGCATAATAAGAACCAAAGTTTCGAATGCTGTTCGAAAGTCCCTTCAAAAAGCACTCATTACGAAATTCTTCCCTTAAAATAAGGGAGTAAAAAAAAAGTAATACAGAAATCAAAATCAAACTTTAAGGGGGATGAAATGGTGAGTGCAATTTAAAGTGGGAAAATTAAATGCAATTTAAAGTATGAAAAGATTAAAATTGTTGGTCAGAATTATTTATTCGTATATTCAGAATAATAAGGACTTGTTTAAGGCTTTATTTATAAGGGCTTGTTTGAGACCCTTTTTGTAAAGGCTTAATTGAAGCTTTATTGATAAAGGCTTTTTTAAGGATTTGTTTATAAGAGCTCATTTGAAGCTTTATTTATAAGGGCTTATTTGAAGGGCTTTTTATTTATAGAGACTCATTTGAGGTTTTATTTATAAAAACCTCAAGTAAGACCTTGAGGACTTATAAAAAAGGCTCAAATAAGATTCGAAGCTTCATTTATAATTAATTACGTAAAAATTTATTTCCAAGGAGTTATTTGAAGTTTTTATCTATGAGGCTTTATTTATAAGCCTTCATTTATAAGAGCTCATTAATAAGGCTTTATTTATAAGATATATATTTTTATATATATCTAAATATATTATTTGACGTTTTATCTATAAGTGCTCATTTGAGATTTTATTTATAAGGGCTTTTTTGACGTTTTATTTATACGGGCTCATTAATTATTTATAAAATCTTTTTTACGGTTCCCTTTATCAAAGGAAAAAATCTCTCATCAAGGAATTGTTGCATTTTTTACAAATACGTAAATTTCCACCGGAAATAAGACCTCAAACCAAAAATTGGCGATTCCCATACTCGGGAATTTCAAATCAACTTTCAGTTAAGGTCGGACAGAGAAGTTGAAAAGAAACGGATCGATAGTCCTTTGGTGGGTCGTAGAGTTGGCAGGAGTGCGAGGGAAACCACGAGAGAGAGAGGCGAAGAGAAGTTGGGTCTCGAGTAACGTCTGACATGGTCGGACTCGCCAGTGGAAAAAGAACCCTTGAATTATACGGATGGCAAAGCCACGCAACTCGAGCCCGCAGGACACGCGTCGTTTCGAGTGCACACGTACGAAAAAAAAAACAAAAAAGAAAAAAAAGAAAAAAAAAGGAAAAAAAAAGAAAAAGAAAAATGGCGACTTACCAAGGCAAGTTTCGAAGTACTCGTGACACGAGAAACGAGCGGGTACCAGAAAATTATGGCAATGACGATATTACACGTGCAACGCTAAAAATACGATGGAACGTTGGGCCGCGAAAGTGCCTTCGTTAAAACGCACGTGAACGAACTCGAGGAACCCACAGGGTGAAACAACAGCCACCCCCGTGACTCGTGCCACAACTCCTTGAAAACACGACACGCGTCCTTTCTCCGGTATCCATTAAGGACGATAGACCGATCCCAGGCACGAATGTTCTCCATGCCCTTTCGACCGGTTCAAGTACACATTTCTCAGCCTAGATCTCTTTCTCTCTTTCTCTATCTCTCTCTTTCCTCCTTGACAGTTTTATCGTCGTCCGAATTATTTTCGCGACGATGGTGATCAATTGCGAAATAATTGTAGACTATGGTGCAAGGTGCACTAGTTCTTCCTTTGATGCAGTTGTATCGAGTATTTTTGAGGTTCAGAGTTCTAAGTACTAAGTATTCCTGATATTGGGTAAGGTATTAGGAAAGTGTGGATTCCTAGTTGGAATTATTAGTGATTGTAATATGTAAGCGTTGTTAGTAATGAGTATTCCAAATTGTACATTTTTTTGATTCTAAGTATTTTTTAATCTAAGTATTACTGGTTCTGAGTATTCCTGATCCTAAGTATTTCTGAATCTAGGTATTTTTTGGTTCTAAGTATTTCCGATTCCAAGTATTTCAGATTCCAAGTATTTCTGATTCCAAGTACTTCTGGTTCTCAGTGTTTTAAAATCTAAGTAATACTGGTTCTAAGTATTCCTGATTCTAAGTATTTCTGAATCTAGGTATTTTTTTATTCTAAGTATTTCTGATTCCAAGTATTTCTGATTCTAAGTATTTCTGATTCCAAGTATTTACGATTCTAAGTATTCCTGCTTCCAAGTATTCCTGATTCTAGGTACTTCTGAATCTAAGTATTTCTGATTCCCAGTATTCCTGACTTTAAGTATTTCTGAATTTAAGTATTTCTTATTCTAAGTGTTTCGAATACTAAGTACTTATAATAATAGTACTACATCGACCCTGCGCTACACGTTGGACCATTTTCTCCAATTCGAGTTGTCCTAATCTACAAAAATTTGTCCTAAACTTTCCTAAACCCAAACAAATCCCTCGTCAACGAATTCAGTCCTTCAGCTCTCATCAAACCTGCTTGGTTTGTTTGGGTTGGTACTCAGCAAAAAGTACTCAACGTATAAACCCAAACCTATCATTTCCCCCAAAACTGCCAGAGCCAATACCAAATTACTAGACCCAAATCCATTGTTGTTCATTTTCAGGATTGTACGAGAAAAATATGAAAAGAAAAAGGTGAACTGGAGGGCACGTTGAAACGATAGGGCAAACGGCTCGTTTCCCTCGGGCTACGCAATTTTCGATAATAAGCATGATCAAGGCAATGTCTGCACACGAGGCTGATGCGCGTAAAAGAGAACCGATTTGGATGTTCGGCTTGTTGGTGTACATCAGCATCACGAGCCGTACATAAAGGCTCGTTTGACTTCAAAGCGATTCGAGTGTCGCTAACTAAACTCCCGGGGCTCTCACCCTTCCATTCCTGATCAGCCCTCTTCGTTCATAACGCGATTCTACCATGGACCAGGTTCCAACCTAACCTCCAAACTTCCCAATACGCATAAACGTACGTGCGTCAACGAGTGTACTCAAAAGTTTGCCTTTTCCAATCCGAGTCCATTTCGTGATTAAGTGTAAACTTGTGAAGTTGCCCGACGAGTAAATACCGCGCCACTGACGTCCAGAATGTGTCGTGTATACTTATATATACAGGGTGACCGGTTTTACTCGACCAGTCCAAAAAAGTCGATTTTCCTTTTTAAAAATGCAACAAAAATGTCACGAGATTTTTTACTGATTTTGGAAGTTTGATTTAGAGGCGAGTTTGGGTTTGTTTGGGTTTGTTTGGGACCCGGCGAAAAAAGTTCTTTTTCCTTCAGAAAAATGCAAAAAATATGTCACGAGATTTTTTATTGATTTTGGAAGTTCGATTTAGAGGCGAGTTTAGGTTTGTTTGGGACCCGGCGAAAAAAGTTCTTTTTCCTTCAGAAAAACGCAAAAAATATGTCACGCGATTTTTTATTAATTTTGGAAGTTTGATTTAGAGGCGAGTTTGGGTTTGTTTGGGACCAGCCGAAAAAAGTTTTTTTTTCCTTCAGAAAAACGCAAAAAATATGTCACGAGATTTTTTACTGATTTTGGCAGTTTGATTCAGTGGTGAGTTTTGGTTTATTTGGGTTTGTTTGGGACCAGCCGAAAAAATTCTTTTTCCTTCATAAAAACGCCAAAAATGTAACGAGAATTTTTTACTGACTTTGGAAGTTTGATTCAGTGGTGAGTTTGGGTTTGTTTGGTTTGCTTAGGACCAGCCCAAAAAGTTCCTTTTCCTGTATTAAAACACACAAAAAATGTCACGATATTTTTTATTGACTTTGGAGGTTTGATGAAGTGGTGAAAAGTCCATTTCCATCAAGGCTGCGGTTTGGGCGTTCTCAAGGTCATCAATGATTTTTCTAATGGGAAAAAAATTATTTTTTTGTACTGAAACATTGTAGATCATTCAGACGAATCCAATGATCTAAGATATCGTGACCTTGAAATGATTTTTTTCGAAAATATTTCAGTAAAAAATAGTTTCAAGGTTATGATGATTTCAAGGTCACGATCTGACAGGTCGTTAGATTCGCCTGAATGTCAGCTACAATTTTTCAATAAAAAAAAACAGTATATATATTCCCAATTGTAAAACCTTTGATGACCTTGAGCCCGGAAAAATGGTGACCTTGACAATAAAGAATTGTTCAAGACTGTATCAGCCGTTTAGAATCGATCGAATGACATCTTGGTATTTTTTTTTTGTCACTCCAAAGGCAATGAAGATATTTGGGCTGGTCACTTTGAACGGTCCACCCTGTATATGTTTGTCGTATCACCGAGTCCCTATAGTAACCAACTACGAAGTAAATAAACTCGAGGCAGGCTTTGGCACACCCTCCCTTCCTTCAGGCATATCGAGGGTGGCAAAACCAGCAACATCTCCCGATCCCATTGTCAAAAGGCAAGGGCGGAAGTCCTGAGCGATTTGTACGATTGGCGAAGCTGATCGAGTCGTTTTGCTCGTCAAAACGTAGGCTCCTGACTACCCCAATATTGGGCAACCTTCAATGTTCCTTTCCTTTTTACGAGCTATTTTGTACGATCGCGAAAACGAGACGAGATCTCGGTGACTATTAATATTAACATTAACAAATATTTTGATGAACAAAAATGATAAATCATTCGATTTGGAGGCAAAATCAATTTGAATAATACAAATGATAATTTCAGGGCACATGAATGTTCAGATTCGATTTTCGATCATCAGAGTGGCAAACAAACCCAAACAAACCCAAACGAACTCACGTTCACCAGGGTTCAAGAAAGGTGATCGAAAAATCCTTCGAATTTTGGTTTGGGTTTGTTTGAGTTGAAGAATCCTCCGTATTTTTGTTTGCGTTTGTTTGGTTGAAGAATCCTCCAAATTTTCGTTTGGGTTTGTTTGGGATCGTTACATTAAAAAATTCTCCGGATCGATGTTTGGGTTTGTTAGGTTGAAGAATCATCCAAATTATCGATTGGGTTTGTTTGGGTTCGTTACATTGAAAAATTCTCCGAATCTTTGTTTGGGTTTGTTAGTTTGAAAATCCTCCAAATTTTCGTTTGGGTTTGTTTGGGTTCGTTACAACGTTTGTTTGAGTTTTTTAGATTGAAGAAACCTCTGAATATTTGTTTGGGTTTATTAGGTTAAGGAATCCTCCAAATCTATGTTTGGGTTAGTTACGTTGAAGAATCCTCTGAATCTTTGTTTAGGTTCGTTTCGGTTTGTTAGGTTAAAGAATCCTCTAAATCTTTGTTTAGGTTCGTTTGGGTTTGTTAGGTTGAAAAATCCTCTAAATCTTTGTTTAGGTTTGTTTGGGTTTGTTAGGATGAAGAATCCTCTAAATCTTTGTTTAGGTTCGTTTGGGTTTGTTAGGTTAAAGAATCCTCTAAATATTTGTTTAGGTTTGTTTGGGTTTGTTAGGTTGAAGAATCCTCCGAATTTTTGTACGATACTCGAATACAGTAAAATTCGTTTTAAGGGGCTGGGTAACTTCATCCGAGTTCAGAGCGAAGTATATCCTAAGTGGAGAGTCGGATGTTGCGCGAAGCCGAGGCAAACGAGACGGTCCTGTAAATGCGATAAGTTTGAGCCAAGAGAGAGAGAGAGAGAGAGAGAGAGAGAGAGAGAGAGAGAGAGAGAGAGAGAGAGAGAGAGAGAGAGAGACATCAAAGAGGCAAAGAGAATGAAAATGTGTGGGGGGTTGTCGGGGAGAGAAAAGAGAGAGAACGAAACGAGTGGTCGAGGTATCGAGTTTCTAATGGCGCAAGTCAAGCCGTGGTTGGGTTCGAAGCGGCCCGAAGGGAAAAACGTATGCCCCTGGTAATAGAGGGGAAGAAAAAACGTTCGCGCAAAAAAGGGAGGTAGCCAGAGAAACGTGGAAGTTCATCGTACACTTTTATGGTGCCTGTGTACCATCCTGTACAACGGTACACTCACTTTCCTACCCTTAATTGCACCAGCGAATTGCTATCTTCGTTCGAAGAGGGATAAATCACTGGCAAATTTATTGTTTCCCATTGGTTGCTTGGAAGGTTTATACATTACCTCGTGCTCGTTGCTCATCATCAATAAACTTTGGATCAGCCCAGATTTTAGGAAAGCCGGTAGGGCTTGACCAATAAAAGTTTATCACAATTATCTTTTTTTGAAAAAAAATAGACATCGAAGTAAAATCATAAAATCACTCAAATTCGATAATACGAAACACCCTTTAATCACGTTTTCGTAATAATGTTTGAATGAACCTCTGGCGTTAAAAAATTATCAACCAATTTATAATTGTTATTTTATTCAATATTATGAATAAATAAATATATATGGTGCTTTTGGGTAATTATTGATTTATACTAATTGATAATAATTATGTTTTAATAATTATAACTACATTGAAACTCCTATTCAGAGTAATTATCGAAATAATCGATACTGGATTAATTAATTATTATCAATCTAAATTATTAATAATTATTATTACGATAGTTGTGCTGAAAGAAATAAAAATTGGTTTTTTAACCTTTTTATATTTAAAAATACTTGAATTTTACATATACAAAATTGTACAAATAAAAATGCAATTAAAATTTACAACAAACAATTGCCAAATTCCCCAGAGAAAACAGATCAATTTCCAAAATCTATTTTCGAAGCTTGCTTAACAAAAATTTGAATAAAAATAATCGATTAATTAAATTTAATTCTTTTTAATGTTTTTTTTAAGGGATTCGAAAATCTACTTTTTTGGTTAGAGAGATGAGAAAATATTATTTTCCGAGTGGTGAAAATATTATTTCGAGGTAGAAAAATTATCATTGGCTCTGAGTCGAAATGAGGTTAGCTGAGTACGAAAAAAGGGCTCGAAAGATAAACTCGGGGAATTCGTTACTTTTTGTCCATTAGGGTTATTACCACGATGAATTAAGGGGGTTCTCTTGAGCTCGGGTATGAAAGGAACTCCCACGTTTCGTGATCGGTTATTCGGTGAGCGTTCGTGGACCGTCGTGCTCTCTGAAGAGACGAAAAAGCTCTGCCAAAAAAAAAGGTTCCCATAGCCACGAGAGCGAGAAGCGTTCCCATAGCCTCGGGGACAGAAAGGCATCTGCATGTGGCGGTTCTCTTTTGTACCGAGCCAGCCTTTCAGTTGCATCATTGCGCCTCAAGGTTTTGAAAAAAAAAAAAAAAAATGATATAACGCTACGTATCTGTTCAGCTTCGTAATTAAAAGAGATCGGAGCAGTTCTGGAGCAAGGCTTCTACTTTTGCAGAAATCTCCTTTTTCAACTCGAAAAAAAGATCGATTTTTTTCCAATATTAATTTTTTTTTTTAGAAACATTTTTATAAATTTTTTTGTGAAGATGTGCATAAAAATATTGATAGTTTTTTTAGGCTTAATAAATAGACTTTTTAAATAAATAAAAATATTTGTAATTATATATTTTATGCACTTTTAAGATATGCATAAACATAAAAACAACATTTGAATATTCAAGATACACAAAACCCAAAACAGACAATTTTGTATTTTCAGATTCAATTTATGTAGAGGAATATTTATTTATTTATTTATTGGAATTATTTGTTAAATATTATAAATAAATAAGAATATATAAATAAATAACAATATTTGTGAAATTTATTGTTATTTATTTATAGGAATTATTATATACGTTCAAGAGTAACAAATTGGCGACGAAAGGAAAAGGAAGATAAAATAATTGCATGTTTTTTCACTGCAATTTGCCAAAACAAATATTCAAAATCAAAATTTATCATGTTCGTTCAAATTTTGCCTTTTTTCGAAGTAGAAACCTGCCCCAAGGCATCCTTGGTGCCTGCCTCAATTTCAATACTTTTTCAGCGCTGAAAAATCGCTCGAGCATTACGTTACACCTGTCACGTTTGCGTTGCGCATCATAATTAATGAACGACCAAGGTTGACTCTCAGGCAACATCAGGACGCGAATCCAGGTGTTGCAACACGCTCCAGATTGCCGGGACAATTGATCACAATTCTATCCGCGTCTTCAAGAATAACCGCGAGGATATTGAAAAAAAAAATAAAAACGAGTAGAAAGAAGAAAAAGTGATTTCGCAATCGTTATTGAACGGCGAGTATGACTTGCAAAAAGAGCGACGTTCCTTCAACGCTACGATCCTTTCGGAAACCCGCCGGCAACGATTACGATATTACGAGTTGGTGATTCAACGACGGATCAATGAATACAGCAAATGGCAAATTCTGAAGAGCCTTGAGCTTGTTTGGGTTTGTTCGGGTTTGTTTCAGTCTGTTTGGGTTTGTTCGGGTTTGTTTCAGTCTTTTTGGGTTTGTTCGGGTTTGTTTCAGTCTGTTTGGGTTTGTTTCAGTTTGTTTGGGTTTGTTTCAGTTTGTTTGGGTTTGTTTCAGTTTGTTTGGGTTTGTTTTAGTTTGTTTCAGTTTGTTTGGGTTTGTTTTAGTTTGTTTCAGTTTGTTTGGGTTTGTTTTAGTTTGTTTAGGTTTGTTTTAGTTTGTTTCAGTTTATTTGGGTTTGTTTTAGTTTGTTTCAGTTTGTTTGGGTTGGTTTTAGTTTGTTTCAGTTTGTTTGGGTTTGTTTTAGTTTGTTTCAGTTTGTTTGGGTTTGTTTTTGTTTGTTTCAGTTTGTTTGAGTTTGTTTTAGTTTGTTTCAGTTTGTTTGGGTTTGTTTTAGTTTGTTTCAGTTTGTTTGGGTTTGTTTGGGTTTGTTTGGGTTTGTTTCAGTTTGTTTGGGTTTGTTTTAGTTTGTTTCAGTCTGTTTATTTGGGTTTGTTTTAGTTTGTTTCAGTCTGTTTGTTTGGGTTTGTTCGTTAAAATATCAAATATCAAAAATCTCACTATTTCGAAACAATTTTGAAAAAATTGAAAAACGTCGTTTTTCCAAAACGATTCGGAATAAATCTTCGACAATGTAAGCTTGCGCAGTTGGACGACTTAAAACAGGCGGTTAATAGTTGCAGCGAAAAATCATGAGACTCTAGAGCTGCAGTTTTATAAATTCAAAATGGAAGATTGACGAATGAGGGTAGTTAATTACAGGTACGTTGATGAGAAATAGCTCATCGCAGCGCGAACGATAAATCTTCGTGCTTCTGTGTATCTTAGTCGATCATCGAGCAGAGAGATTCTCCCGGATATTGTGCCTCTAAGAGATTCGAATGACACATCCTAAGACCTTCGGATGTAAGCCACGCAATATCCTCCAAAAGTGGGAGGATTCCTCCGGAAATCGATCGTCGAGTGAAACGATCGATAAAGAAACATTGACAAAATTGAGTTTGCCGAGGAACGTGGCAACGCGTTTTGCCGATGATGTTTGGGTTTGTTTGGGTTTGGGGGAAATCGACTGAAAATGAAGGACGCCAATACGTATAAATAAAAATTCACGCAATAAAGCGAGAGTTTATTTATTTGACTCCAGAAATACATAAACCCAAACAAACCCTAGAAAATAATGGATTTCTTCAAACAAACCCAAACAAACACCAGAAAATAATTTATTTCTTCAAACAAACCCAAAAAAACACCAGAAAATAATTTATTTCTT
Source organism: Ophioninae sp. B BG-2022a (assembly GCA_030522765.1). NCBI lineage: Eukaryota > Metazoa > Arthropoda > Insecta > Hymenoptera > Ichneumonidae > Ophioninae sp. B BG-2022a. The sequence continues at coordinate 11,926 of JAPYZJ010000699.1, forward strand.
CAAACAAACCCAAACCAATACCAGAAAAAAATTGATTTCTTCAATCAAACCCAAACGAAGTCCAGAAAATAATGGATTTCTTCTAACAAACCCAAACAAACTCCAGAAAATAATTTATTTCTTCAAACAAGGCCAAACAAATTCCAGAAAATAATGGATTTCTTCAAACAAACCCAAACAAACTTCAGGAAAAAATGGATTTCTTAAATCAAACCCAAACAAATTCCAGAAAATAATGGATATCTTCAAACAAACCCAAACAAACTCCAGAAAATTATTTATTTCTTCAAACAAACCCAAACAAACTCCAGAAAATAATTTATTTCTTCAAACAAGGCCAAACAAATTCCAGAAAATAATGGATTTCTTCAAAAAAACCCAAACAAAATCTCGAAAATAATGGATTTCTTTTTACTACGCCCAATATATACTTTCCTATGGGGTCCCATACACACGTCTATCGTGAAAAGAGCGAAGGGTCTCTCGGCACGCGGCGCGGGGTCAAGTTCTCGGTCGGCCTCATTAGAAACGCGACGTTGGGCGTAACGCCATCTCGAGAGAGAAAGAGACAGAGAAAGAGAAAGAGAGAGAGATAGGGCGATATCGTTTCACGAAGAAATGAGGGGAATCCCCTGATTTTCGAGCACGAAACCGTGAGGATTGAAACGAGGGCGAAACACACAGAACCGTGGCTCTCCAATTACTCGAGCGTGCGGCGGGTTTACTCGCGCGATTCTCGCGTGCGATTATCCCTTGTGCGTTTCATTTTTTTTTTTTTCTTTTTTTTTTCAACCCTCGCGCGTACACGGACCGCCAAGAGTCCAGAAAGGAGTCCCCCAGCGTTTGAGGGCTGAAGGAACCCTCAGCGATGCAAGCTACGAAGCTCTGGACGAGCTTGCATCGAAAAAAACCAAAAAAAATGAAAAACTGAAAATTTCTGGGCTCATAGTTTTCCAGGACGCAATACGGAGGACGAAGGTACCTCACGCGAGAATCCATAATTGCTTCGCACCACTGAACATCCAACGTTCCGTTCGCCAATTTGTCGGATCATGGGGGAACGTTATGGGCTTTTTTCTTTTTTTTTTCTTTTTTTTTTCTTCATTTTTTTTTATGGAATTGCACAGAATCGATTGAAAGTGGCGATCAATCGTGCGGCAAAAAGCTGGTGAAACGAGACCGACTTCCGGAATATTCAAAGAAACAGGAAGTTCCTATTGGGTCGATCGAAAAGTAAGATTGATTTTTTAGTAAACTAATTTTCGTAATTTTTTTTTTATTTTCTATGAATTCTTATTTAATTGGGATATTACCGAATAGGTATTTTGAAAAATTGGGGAATAACGAAATGTCAATTATTTTCGAATTTTTCATCGTATATTTTAGTTTCCAAAAAAAACTCATCTCAAGCTAAAAAACGAAGTATAATTATTATTGATTGTTTGGGTTTCCAAACCTAAACAAACCCAAACAATAATTATTATATCAATAATTTTTAATCAAATAATTCACATTTCAAATAAAACTTTTACCTCAAAACAAAAAACTAAAAATTTCGATTAATTCGAGAAAAGAATTCGTCGGAAAGTACAAAATCCAACGAAAAATCGAAAACGACGAACGGTTCGTTAAAAAAACGACATTCTAGAGTTCCGTCCAATTTTCGTGATCTCAGAGCTTTTGAAACTTCCTTAAACGGGTCTTTGTGCTTCGGAAAAGCCAGTACAGCAAAAAAAAACAAGTTATTCCAGTCTCCCCCTCCCCTCCGCTCTTCCCATTTAGACCCGTTGTGAAAACAGCATTTTTCGCGCAACGAAGAGACTCTCGATCTCTCAGGCTACCCAGGAAAGCTTCGCGAGGATTTTCCCGTGGGAATACTTTCTCCTTCGGTGCTCTGGAGCGAGACCAGGCGACGGTCCCTCCAGCTCTATAAGCCGGTTATACGGAATGAAAAAGAAATCGAATCAGCGTACGGCACAAACGATCCTGACGAGCGACCATTTTCGGATGAACAAAAATTCTTTCACTATATAAGTGCTAGATAGTATACGAATGTACGTGGCGATTTGTTCATACCCAGATATCCAAGTCTCATCTCTTCGACGTTTTTAATAGTCCTGAATTTTTCAGTTCAGAGTGAAATCATCAATTTTATTTATTTTTTTTATTTTTATATTTTATTTTATTTAAAAATGATTTTTTAAATATATTTAATATTATATATTATGGAATGGAATATTATATCTAATATATTATTATATATTATATATATAATATTAATATTATATATTATAATATATTTATGGAACATTATTCGTATCAACGTTAAGAATTTGGGCTACTGATAACAGCCTAATACTTAATTATGGATTAATAATAATAATAATAATAATAAATATATAACAATTATATAATACAATATATATTTATTATATAAAAATACATATAATACTATATATTTTATATATATATATACATTATATTATAATATTATTAATTAATATTATATAATGAATAATAACAAATATACAGTTTAATGATTGTAAATAATATCTTAATTCAATTAAATAAAATATAGTAAATAAAAATGATTAAAAATATATTAAATACAAAATTGAAAAAAATAATATTAAAATTGAGATTTTGGCTGGGCTGTGATCAGCTCATAGAGAGAGAAAGAGGGAAAGAGGGAAGGACAGTGGATAGGGTGGCTCGTACTTCTTATCGATGCAAAACAGTTCGGAGGGTCGTAGCAATTAAGAGATAACAAGGTTTCCCCTCGGCACCCCTCCAATTAGTGACACCCTAGCCGAACCCTCCACCATGGATATACACGTACCATCCTACATCCAGCACTGGCCCAACATAGCAGTCTGCAAGTTGAAACGAGACGGATGAAAACATACATGGCAAATAGGCAAAGTAAGGTTAGAAAGATGAAGAGAGAGAGAGATATGTACAAGTCGAGACCACCGTGACGTATTTTCTTGCACGATGCTCGTGCAACCACCGACGAAGCCTTTCCACCCTCTCTTTGCACTTCGTCCTTCGCAACCCCTCCAGGACGCCAGGGATGAGAATTTTCTTCCCCGTGTTTGCGTACCATCGTGTTCCCGCGGGGAATTATCACGGGGAAAGCCCGAGGTGTACCAATGCGAAAGATATACAAACCTTACATGAATACACGACGTATAGATAAACAAACAAAAAAACGTTGATAAAAAGTGCGATGTGTCGCTATATCCGGTTTTGATCAGGGGAACAAATCTTCACCGGCAAAAGTGTCGTTTGGGGTAGGACCCAATGTCACATCGGTTTTCAATAATCATAGATTTTTTTTTTACGTAAATCCTCGTCAAGGAAATTTACCAAATTTCGTCAAATTTGAAAAAGCTGTCCAACGAAAAAAATTACAAGCTTTTTGGTCTTCAAGAATAGAATACCAAATTTGGTATATTAATCGACCACCCCAAAACGAAAATAAACACGTGCCCTGTGTCCTACAACGAGCCCATTGATGGGTTTCAAAAAAGTATTTTTCCAGACGCCATTTCGATTTTTTTCTCGAAACAAAAAATGGATTCGGGTAGCTGGGGATATGGAGAACAAACCCTCGAAGCCGAATCTTGATTGCTTCGTTAGTGAGTGAAAAAAAAAATCGGAAAGAATCCTAGTTTTCGAGTATGCAAGAGACGCCTTCAGTACCGGAAACATTGGGTTTTCCGGTTCCTAATGCCCGGATATTTGTTAGTCCAAATGTGTTATTTCTCTAAATTCAAAAATACTCCTCCCTCTACTCTTTTTCCTCACCCCTAATAACCTAGGGGCTAAAAATGTCTTTTTGGAAGCTTCGAAGACAAAGAGATGACCGTTGCGGAACGTTGGTCGAATCGATCAGCCGATCAACGTAACGGTATTCAACTTGTCTGCGTATCGTTCGAAGGTCTAGAGACTAGGGTAGCCCAAGCGTTACGTCACGAGGTTTCGACAACGCGAACGGCTACGAGCTTTCGCTAAAGTGGAACGCGCCGGTGTCCACGTTTTATCGGGGTTACGAGATCGAGAACGTGACACAAACGACAAAACGTCGTCGGCGATACACTTTTCCCATTTTTTTTTTCCCCGAGGTCGATCGAAGATGAATAATTGGGAACCGGAAATCCGAGTTCGAAAATAAGTGTTGAACGATTGGAAGGGTTCGAAAGAAACCTGGAAGCTGAAAGGGTGGAGGGAAAAAAAGAGAAGGGAGAGGGAAGGGAAGAATAATATCCGGGAAGCAAAATAGGGGTTGTAAAACGATACGGGCTAAGCAACAGGAATGAAAAGGTGAAGAATAAATATCTGTGAGATCGTCCCAGCTGCGCTTTCATGATAGAACCCCTCCAGGCTCGGTGGAGAATGAAGCGTCAAGTGGATGATGGTTTTTCGTGTTCTTTCGTCAAGAGGCTTTTGACACTGACCCCTCAGTACTGGACTGTCATACCTTGAGAACGTCGAAGCTCAAACTCTAGTTCTACTGTTTTTTTAATCAATAATCATTGGGGTCGCCAAACGGGGTCGAGATAAGCACCCAAATCGATTTTTTGTAACAGATAACAGTAAAAAGAAAATAAGAAAAAAAGCTGGTTACATAAGTGTCAATAATATGGTGAATTTAGTTATAAACAAGAATTTAAAGAGGATGGGTGACTGCAGACCAGGAATGGTTACCAACTGCGGTCGAGGGATGAATCGGAGCTTTCCCCAACCCCAGATTTTCGCTTGCTTATTATTTCGAATTCAGTAAATTCGAATAGCGCAAACGAACCCACCCGGCTCGTCGCGTCGCTGTCCGATTAATTATTACACCGGGCAACGACGAGTTTCTCCGTGAGTGGACAAACTGGGGTGTCTGCCCGAAGCCAATGAGGCGTTCGGAATATGACGAGGGCATTCTGTACACAGGACAACGTACGGATCGTGTTACGTTCGTTTGGCTGTTCACCCTTTACCACCCTCCTCATTTTTCTTCCCCCACTTCTTGCCAATTTGCAAATTTGAGTTTTTAACTTTTGTTATTTATTTTACTACAATTTTACTAAAACTAATGAAACCAAACGAACTAATCTACGTAAAAGCAAACGAGAGTGGAAATTTAATATAAAAAAAATTAATAAAATTCGATGTCTCGAAAACTATGACTAGTCGCCAAAAATCCTTTTGGTCGTTTTCTGAGAACAGTAAAAGCGAGGACTGTGCAAAATTTCGAGTTGATCGGAGATAGGAGCTTTTCGGAATCCTACTCAAGAAACTTTAAATTCAAAATTTAATATCTCGAAAACTATGGTTCGTCGCCAAAAATCCTTTTGGGGATTGTCTCAAAATACGAAAACGAAGGTTTGTCCAAAATTTCAGATCGATCGGAGGTGGGAGGGTTTCGGAACTTCACTCGTTCTGTCGCACGTTTAATTTTGCCCAATGATTTTGCCTACCCGAAACTGCGCGTCTGAACTACGAAAATTCATAGTCTGGAATATTGAATTCGACTGGAAATCCATTTGTCACGTGATTTGAAAACCCATTTCGTTTTCGGCTCGACGTTCGTCACGTTTCAGTAAAATAAGTTTTGAATGGTGAATACGTAACAGCTGTCTGATAAGTACCAATGACGAATATAGACGACATTGTTGGACTTCCTGGTCAGGCTTTATGTCTTTCACGTGTCCCACAATACGTTCACATGATGATAAGAATACTGCAGTAAAACCGTTTTCCGTTCGAATTGTAATTTCACCGCTACCAATAGGAAAACACTGAAGTCGTTCGAAGCGAAAAGAAAACCTATTTCCACACTCATAGAATATGGTACTCCTTGCGTGACACGTTTTTGACAAACGTGTATTTTTTTTCGTTGGTGCAAGTATGTATTTCCTGCTACGAGAAACGACGATTCGAGTGATCGATTTCGACGATTTTCTAACGGAGAAGAAAAAAGTACGTTTGACCTTTTTTAAAGTACACCGAAAACGTGAATTGTAAACGTCCACTTTGATTTGATTTTTGCCACGATTTGATTTTTTTATCAATCCAATTAACGATTTCTTTTTCCCAAACTTACAAAAAAAAATCATTTATTTAATCATCATTAACATTTTTCAATTTTTTATTGTTTCCCAATTTTTAAAATAATTCTTTTTCTTGTTGAATATTTTTTCCACCTCTTTCAATAAATAATTTATTGCTAAAACTCAGTTTTTCTCCTTCGTCCATCCCCCTTCCCCTTTTCTTCCTCTTCTACCTAGATCTTTAGCTCGACCTAAATTCCTACCTGAAATTCAACCTCCACGATGATAAATCGATTTACAACCTTTCACTCATTAAAATTTCACATTAGAGTTGTCCTCTTCTGGCAAGTGCGTCAAAACGTCATCAACCGTGTTTTTCTCCAAAGTTTCATCGGATCCCGAAAAAGATTCGAAATTCTGAAGGTGAAGGTTTCCCGAAGGTGAAAAAAGGAAATATGGGGGGTAACATTGAAAATCGACTGGAGATTTACGATCACGTGGGTAGGATTCGGAATCTTGGCATCGGGATAACCCGGGTAGTGGCGTTAAAGCCTCCAGGGGTAGGGGATGGGTTCGGGGGTGCACCAGGTCGTTAGTATCGAGTACGAGCGGTGCATATCAATGAGAACTGTTTCGGCACGCCGTTGGGTGCTTTTATAGGTTATGTGGGGTGTTCGAGGGGGGATTGAACGATCTTTTTTTTTTTTCTTTTTTTTTTTGGTCGTCTCGCTCTTTCTCTATTCGGGGATTGCACTGACTCATGGCCCCTCTGGATAATCGAACTCGTTACGTCTCTCAGCTGAGAATACTTTTCGTGCCTCGAATCCACGATTGACGAACGATGTTTCGTTCATTTTGAGTTTCTTGTATGGGCTCGAAATTTCCAGATGTTCCGAAATGTATTTTCCAAAAAATATACAGTAGTTGTGAATTTTTAGCACTGTTGATATCACGGTTTTAGTACTTTTCAAAAAAGTTCTCAAAAATGTTTGAGTGGTATATGAGGTTTGTTAAAAAAATAAGGTGACTTTGCGAGGAACGTGGGATTTTTTATTTTTTTCTTCGTCCTTTGACTATAATCAGCTTCTTTCAGCCAATAAAATAATTTTACTCTCAGCTGACATTTTTCGATGTTAAATCGAACTAGCAAAGGTTTTACGATTTTTTAAAATAGTCTAAACGATTGTGGGGACCGTGATGAACTTGAGGACCACTCGCAGTCTGTCTGACTAAAGCGTGTACGGATTCATTTTCTACTGGATAACGGTATAGGGTAAACTCGAACGCCAGGAGCTAGTAAAACTCTTCCTCTAAAATGCATCGTCGAAAAAGTTTCAGTTGAAGTCTAATAAAAAATCACAAAAATAATAATCTTAGGCTTAGTCAGCTATGCCTGCGCCATTTCGAGAGAAAGTGAAAATATCGAAAAATTTGAAAGAATGAAGTGTGAGGATTGGGAAAATCGGTGGCACGAGTGCGTTATATCTGAGTCCGATTATTTCGAAGGGCCGAAACGGATTTTGCTGAATAAACGAATATTTTTCGAGAAAAATGAAAAGTCACCTTATTTTTTGAACACGAAAATACACGTAAGGGACGAACAGGTGTCTGAGAGACGCGGAGATGCAGGATGATTTTATAAGCACACATCTGACTCGGTGGTCCGAATAAGGGAGACAGAAGTCCAGCGTGGTCGACTGTAGCATGGTTTCGGGAGGAAACGTACGAGGGTCAGGGCCAGAGGGTCGAACTGCCACACGAGTCCCGGGTATACGCAACCGGTCACCGGGGCTGATCTTGTTAAAGTCCTGGACTCTCGTGGCAAAGGGGATTCTAACCAACGAACCGTACCGCGTTGCCCCTGGGGCTTCCTCAGCCTCGTCCTCGTGGACTACCCCCAGACCATGCTTCGTTTCACGATTGATTCTTTATTTTACAATTGACAGACTCTGCGTTCCGCAAGGGCGAGCCAAGGGACTGCATTTCGAAAAAAAAAGAAAAAAAAACGCTCCGTCATAATTTATTGATATTAATTAATTAAATCAATTTGATTAATTAATTAATTAAGTTAAAGGAAAAAATCAATAGTAGAAAAAAAATGCAATTGAAATAATTCAAGAATTTCTAATACAGGAATTTAGATAGTACAGTAAAAATATTTGGACAATATTATCAGAAGTTTAATAATTTAGGAATTTCATAGTAAAAATAACGAATTGTGGTTTTTGTATTCTAGAAAGACGGGCCTCTACCGAATCTCCCGGTACCCCACCTGGAGACGACGATGGAGAAGTATCTGGCTCAGGTGGAGGCGGTAGCTCCGCTTCATCTGGATCGCTGTCAGAATTTGGTTAGATCTTTCCTCGCGGGACCAGGGCCGAAACTTCAACAGCGGCTCCTCGAGCGCAGGCAGAATACTACCAACTGGGTGAGTGCCTTCTTTCAAGCTTGATAATCCAATAGAATGTGCGCGTGGTTGGAAATGCTCTAATTTTTTCTCGAAAAATCCAGCGTTGTCTAAAAGCGTCCAGAATTGTTTCTTGAGCGTTCCAGAATTTTCTAGGAAGTTCTAGAATCTTCTAGAAAGTTCTAGAATTTTCTAGAAAGTTCTAGAATTTTCTAGAAAGTTCCAGAATTTTCTAGACAGTTCCAGAATTTCCTAGAACGTTCCAGAAATTTCTAGAAAGTGCCAGACTTTTGTAGAATGTTAAAAAAAATTCTATAAAATTCCAAAACTTTCTAGAAATATCCAGAATGTTACAAAAAGTTCCAGAATCGTCCATAAACTCCCAGAATTTTTTTAAAAAGTTCCAGAATCGTCTAAAGAATTTTAGAATGATCTAGAAAGTTCCATAATTTTCTCCAATATTCCCTACCGTTTCAGAGCGTTCCAAATTAGATCAGAAGTCACCGAAAATATTCTAGAAGTCTTGCGAATTTTCCAAAAAGTTGTAAAGTTCTTTAAAAAAAGTTCAACAAGGTTCTTAAACTTTTATCGAGCGATGCTTTATCGAAGTCAGGATTCTTGCCCGGGCAACGTCGAGGATATCAGCTAGCACAAGAGAGAATACGAGCGGGCCTGAGTTTTGGCTCTTTTTCAGCTAAGTGGTACGACACCATTTTCGTTTCAAGCCTCATCCCTATTCTCTCTCGCCTCCGGAGACCAGGCAAAGACATCGAGGTTCCAGTACAAGTGTATCTATAGATCGAGTCCTCCTCTGGCATAACAATGTCCCGCTATTACCCCACTGTACCCGCGTACAAAAAAAAAAGAAAAAAAAAGAAAAAAATAAAAATAAAAAGAAAAAAACGTAACGTGCACACGTAGACGAAGGGAGGAAACTGTGAGTGTGCATCGCGTGGGTACACCGTGACTTTTGCGATCCAAGTTGCGACGAGAGACTGGCAATCCCCTCGTCCCTTGGGAACTGTCCTATGCCCGGAGTTATGGGCACTCGACATCAGACCCCTCTCCGGGTACTGCCATCCCGGATGAAAAGCCACCTCCCTCCCCCCCTCCGGCAACCATTCGAGCCACCTTTCCCCCGCGCCCGTGCCCGTCGTACATAAATAAATAAATAAATGGATTTACAGCCCTTCTCCCTCTACAAACTCGTCCTCCTTCGCCGAATTTTCATGCGTCTCTTCTCGTACGACATACGCGTCTCGAAAAGCACGGATCAGGCTAAAACGAAAATGTCACGAGGGTGGACGAGAGAACAACTTTTTTGGTCGTTATGACGGCCAAATAAAGAAACCGGGGAAAGATCACTCTACTTACTGGTAGGATCAACGAATCGAATTAACAAATAAGTTTTCGAGAAATTTTAAGGGTAGGATTATAATTATTGAAAAATTATTTTAGCCTTTAGGTTCAATTATTGGATAATAAAATGTTATGTAATGAATATATAATATTGTGTTCAGTTGTTGAGAAATATTATGAAATATTAAAAAATAATATTAATTATTATTTTTGAATATTTTATTATTTTAAAAAATTATTTGATGTATTATATATTTTTTTATAGATTGTATATTTTATTTTATATATTATATATTTTACATATTATTAAATTATTATTATTATTAAAAAATAATATTAATTATTACTTTTAAATATTTGCTGTAAGAGCTAATATAAGTGATCTTCAAATACCAGAGGAAGTACACAGAAACACAAAACATGTTTGCCAAGGCCTGTCTCTTTCGGTGTGTATACCGTTTTTTTTTTATCCAGGGACATATACCATTAGGTTGTTAAGGGAATTCATCAATCGACGTCTTCCCGTTTGGTACAGCGTCGCACGAAAAAAAAAGGAAAGCTTGAGAGATCGAGGGTCGAGGAAATTCGCTCACCTCGTCCTCTTCTCCTTTCTGTAGCGAGAGAAAATTGCTTTCCGGCCTCGCGTGTATCGGGAAGTTGACGAGTTTTTTTTTTTTTCTTTTTTTTTCGTCACTCGATTGAACGACGAAACGAATGGAAGGTGGCTTCGTGAAAATTTATTTGGCATTGTCGAAAATCGATATCTTAAGGGTCATAGTGACGATTCTGATCCAAAGAATTTTGATAATTCATCTTCGAGGGTTAGAAAAGTTTGTTTGGGTTTGTTTGGTTCTAAAAATCGAAAACAATGGTGGTTTGATTGCATTCGGATTGTTGAGAATAAAAATAGATCAGAAAATGCGTTCGTTGAAATGATTATAACAATTTAAAAAAAAACGGGTCGTGTGTATCTCTCGACCCTCAATTGTCGGGAGTATCGCGTTAATTGAATCATTCGTAAACGAACGAAGTCCGAGCCTGGTCTCGACAAATTTAATTACCGAGTAGGTACGAGAATAAGCTTTAATTGGGCCAACCAGCGAGCGGACTCCAATGTGCATTCATTTGCATGATTGATCTCACGGAATATTTCCAAATGATCATTTTCAAAGCTCGTCATACAAAGTTCATTAGCATTAATGTTTTCCTCCCGATCAATCCAGATATTCACGCTATTAACGAGGACACTTCAAACGTCAATATTGGACGAAACTCCTATAATAACATTGTACGAAAAAAAAATATTTTAAATAAAATATATACGTTATATAATAAATACATTAAATAAAATCGTGTTCCTTACAAAAAATTTTGTATGCATTAAATATTCTTTACTTATTCGTCTTAAATTGATTTTATTACATCAAAAGTTTGTTGGATAAAAAAAATATATTTTATTTGAAAAAAAAATTTTGAAATTGAATAATTCATCGAGACATCTCAGTCGCATATTTGCAAAATTTCAGAGTAGTCGAAACTATCAAACGGTTGAAAAGTAGACGAAACATCAATTTTCCGTTTAGCAGAGCGTGATCGCAATTTTCAAAAAACTCTCAAAAGTCCATTTAGAATCGGTATTTTTCAATTCTGATTTTCATCTCGTGTTAAGATTCGGTCAACGAGTCCGTACACAAAAAACGTTTTTTTTTTTTTTGGAAGTCATTTCCAACCGTCGAAGCCGCGGGCGTTAATTCGTTCTCCTGTTAATGCGAATCGAGTTACGTCCTGGACATAAACGGGGAATCCAAAGGCTCCATAAAGAGGAGGGGTAAAGGGCTCGAAGGGACGAACAACGGTGATGAAGAAACGAAGAAAGAGAGATGGACGGAGATAGACCGAGGCGAGGATGAATAATGGAAGTCTCAATGAAATTTTCCAGGTCGCCGCGGGGTATCGTAATATTAGCTTACCACCACCCACAGCGTCGCGGCATAAAACCTATAACCTCCTCCCCCGCGGAGCCTCTGCTGCATTGCGAACACACGCGCGAAACGAAAACTCGCGCCGAGCGGGAACTTTCCTCGGCAAGCCCCTCCGACCACATGGCTTATTTTCGTAAAAGGGGTGTGCTTCTCTCGGGATGAAACATTCGCATAAACCTTATAGGTTTTTCACCCTAAGCCCCTACCAAGTCCGGACAATTTTAAGGAAAATCTTTTGAGACATTGCATTTTTTTTAGCAGATGTTTCGGTTGGACGTAAATATTTTAAAAGAAAAAAGACAAAATTCAATTTTTTTTACACGACGTCGAACAAGTCCGAAAAATATTGAGAATTCAATTGGGAAGTGTAAATTCCTTAAAACCCGAAAGAACGTTGGAACTAAGTTTGTAAAAACAAAAGTATATATTTCGTCTTTAGACTCTTCTAATGGGTATAAAGAAATGAAGTTTTATAAAAAACTCGCTCCTAAGTTCCTTATATAGATGACTATATTCTATTGTAGACAGGCAAATATGAATAACTTTAAATACGACTTCCTAAGTCGGAGATCAAGGAGATAAAAAAAGTTCACGCAGGTCCTAGACTAAATTCGTCAATAAATTCAACGAAATAGATTGGCACGATCTTTTTCCACTCGAAGTGATCAGACTTTTAGGAAATTTTTTGACATGGCATAAAAAATATGAAAAATTACAAAAATATATAAAGTGAATAAAAAAATATATAAGTGAATAAAAAATCGTTTTATTCACTTCAAAAATAAATAAATAAATAATTCCCTATATATCTATATCTCTCCGATACGAGAAATCGACAGGTTTTAAATTCCATCAAAATTAAAACACCACTAAAAGAAATATCAGACTGTTCACGATACGAAAACAAAGAAGAAATTTATTAAGAAAAAAAAAACACATAGCAATAATAGCCATCGTATTATGAGAAACGGAAACGTTGAGTTTTTCATGCCCGATATAAAACAAGCGTACGGAGTAAAAAAGGCATAGCTGCGTTGGAATATTTTTACATTTAATCGCAAATCTATACGTTTAACTTTGCGTCGCTATAAAAACGAGCGTCCACCACAGCGAAGAATACGACTTCGATGTGGGCTTGAAAAAAAAATGCCGTATCGAGTGAATGGTGTGTGCGAGAAGGTAAAAAAGAAAAAGAAACGAGGGAAGATAGGAATATATCTAGCCTGCAGCGAATATTATATATAAACCAGGCAGAGCGCTACGATGAACGGAGTTTTGTTTCTCGAGTTTCTATTATTTCTCTATTTTTGGAATTGCCGACATAGATCGCGTGGACAACCAAGAATAATAAGATGTAGCGAAAAGAAGTAAAAGGAGAGAACAGGGCCAGCCAATTTTATTTCCTTGGACGGTATAACTCGTGAAATCACAACGATCTACGACGGACCAATCTCGTCTGGCTTTTTCTTCCTTTTCCACTTCGTTTTCTATTTACCAATTTTTTTCTCCTCGTTTCTATTTTTTTACTTTTTCTTTTTTAATAATTGAATTTCCTAATTTTTATTTTTCTCCTCGGAGAAAAAAAAATTTTTATAATTATTTTTATAATTTTTATAATTTTTTTATCATTTTCATAATGCGAGGAAAAATTGTATTTTTCCCTCGCAGAATGTTTTTTTTTCCTTTTCGTTGATCATTGAGGATTTGATGGTTAGAAACGGAGCGCAAAATCGAATAAACAAAACAAAATAAAAGTGTCATAAATTTCGAGCGGTTCGCGTCGTAGTAACCGATTTTTTTCGTTCGTGGATGAATTTGATACGAAATACCAAATATTCTGATATACATATGTATAAACGCGTTCAACCAATGCCGCGACGTACACGCACGCATGAATCTTCATGGGCGAGGACGGAGAGGGTTTACGTGGATTGCTTGACAGAACCGAGGCAATAAACCTTTATGGCCACGAGACCGGGGCTTTTCGTTACGGCTTACGTACACCTTGTCGCCTTTGTGTAAACGTTCAGGCTTATACCGACGCGCCTCCCACAACCGTTTCAGCCTCGTCTTTTCCCTATTTTTTTCCTCTCTCTTCCTCGCCCCCCCCCCTCCTCCTCCCTTGCTTCTGCTATTGAATCCACGACTCGAGACAAAAAAGGAAAGAAAATTACGCACACTTTTGCACGTGCAGTTCTTTCAGGGTACTGGATAAGAACGCAAAAAGTTGGTGAAAAATGGGGAATCTTGAATTTCAAAACCTGGATCGTGACGTAAATGTTTGGACTTAAAAACAGTGGATTTAATAATACATTAATACACGATATTGTTTATTTTCCAATTTTAAGAAAAAATACGAAATTTTGAAAATTATAGAACTATATTTAAAAATTGAATAAAAACAGAATATTTCTTTACTGATATAAATAAATAAAAGTATTCGTTTATCTACTCGTAAATAAATAAATAATCGATACATAAATAAATATAGTTTATTCAAATAAAAATAACTGATATATAAGTATAAAATAACTGATATTATACTATGAAGAAAAGAAATTAAAATTTAAATCAAGAAAAAATTAAAAAATTCCTTTCGGCATTTGCAATTATTTTTAATTCGTCGGCTGAGATAGCTTGGTCCAATATGAAGCGCAGATGATAACAACAATAACGGGAGGAGAAGCAATATAATTTGGGGATATCTTTGGTCATGATTGCGGGACCGTTGCAGCGCCACAATTGCCGGACGTATCTTCTTGGGGTTTCTAGATCGTAAAAAAATTTTAGTACCGTCACTACGAAGTAATTAGAATTTTATTTGTAGCCGTTTAACGGCCAGATTTAATCCACTTGGAAAGGGACTGCGAGCTGTCAAAACCAACGGATTTTTCTCTTGACATGGGAAACTTACGTGATAAATTAATTCTACAACGCGGATGATGATTTTCTCTGAATTTTATTTCTTACGGAGTTGATTTATTATCACGAGCAAATTATTATATTTTATAAGGATTGAACTGATATTTTATTACTATTCTAGAAATCTTCTTATTATTTCGTAAATAATACGATAATTGATTGCAATTTTTGTTTATCTTCGTGTATATTGAAGAAAAAATAGGGGAATATTTTCTGAATATTTTTTAGGTTTATAATTATATTTTTATATTTTTTTGATAATTTTTTGTTGTTTTTTTAAAAACCTTTTTTATATTTTTTTAATCCTATGGGGGAGGAGGAATCCCATAAGGAGGAGGAAACTTCTCATGGCGAAGTCTCCGAGCGGATACGAAAAAAAAAAACCGGGAGAAAAAGCAAAAACAGCAAAAACATGAAAGAAATAGATGAGCGAAAAAAGACACGAGAAAGAAGGTAAAAAAAAGCGGAAAGCAAGGGAAAGGTTGACGTTCCTGATACAGAGAATGGAAACCCATCCTCCGAGCCTGAAACTTTTCTTTTACTCCCCGGGGAACGAAGAAGGAACGAAAACGAAGAGGGGCTGAGGATCGAATGATCATCTTGGAGTATACATATATTGCTTACGGATTTTTCCGTGGTGAAGCTAAAACAAAAAAAAACGTTGGTTTCCAGCTAGCAAGCTGATGGGATACAGTGAAATCCTGATTTTTTATCGTTTGGGTTGTGTTCGTTTGGGCTTGTTTGGGTTTGAGGAGGACGTTGGGGAATCAAATAAATTATTTTCAAATACGACCAGGAAATTTAACAAATTCGACAAAAAATAGCAAATGACAATTCAATTGCAACAAAATAAAAAAAAAATTAAATTTCAACAAGAAAAGCAAAAACCAATTTTAATGAAACAAAAAAAAACAAATTATAATTGAATCGCAACAAAAAAAGCAAAAACCAATTTAAATGAAACAAAAAAAAACAAATTCTACTTAAATTGCAACAAAAAAGCAAAACCAAATTTAATAATTGCAAAAGCAGCAAAAAATTACGTTTTCGTAAAATTACTTCACGACTCGAAAACGTGGTAGTTTAATTTGCTAATTAAAAAAAAAAACAATTGAAATTCAGTTTAAATTTGTTCAATTCGCATTGCGACATCAATTGTCCAAATAATTGCACAAAATCAACATTTCCATCCGCCTCAAGTTTTATTCTCGTGGAATAAAGGCTCCCGGGTAATCCGACTGCATTTCGCTTTGACAAGACTGATAAGTGCTTGGAAGATTTAGTTTGTCACGAAGTAGACCGAGACACCAAACACTTTCAGGTGAATCGATAGTCTTTTGCCCGCGAAAACTGCCGCCTGCTTTTTTTCTCGATTTTATTCCTTCCCGTGGGATTTCTTTCGTTTTTTTTTTTTTTATTTTTGGGATCCCATGAAAGCACCGGAGGGTTGCCTTTGTCGAGCTGCTCTCTTTAGCGCCCTTTGCGTCACTCTCCGAGATCCATCTCCTCTTTCCTGTACACGCGACACTCGATAAAGCCTGGGTACGAATTACTCGGAGCCGAGAAGAAAAAGAAAAAAAAAAGTGTATTAAAAGCCATCCAGGTAACGCTCCTTTTCCGCAAAATCAATCAGCCAACTCTTTCTGCATGAAAGTTTCGAAAAACGTATTTTTCTTCGTCCCTCAACCATAATCAGCTTTTTTCAGTCAAACCAACAAATTTTACCCTCAGCTGACATTTTTTTAAGTTAAAACGATCTAGCAAATTTTTACGATTTTTTTTAATACCCAAAACGATTGAGGAAACCGTATGGAACTTGAGGACCACTCGCAGTCTGTCTGACCAAAGCGTGCACGGATTCTTGTTCTACTGAATAACGGTAGAGGGTAAACTCGAACGTCAGGAGGTAGAAAAATCTTTCCTCCAAGATGCATCGTTGAGAATATATCAGTTGCAGTACAAGCAAAAATCACAAAAATAATTATCTTACGCTTAGTCAGATATTCAACAGCTTAGTCAATCATTTCGAGAAAAATTCAAATTTCCAAAAATGTACAAAAAAATCGATATTTTTTAAGATTTAAAGTAAAAGGCTACTTTGAAAGAAAAAGATAATTGTCCTCTCATGTAAGTAATAAACAATGAATAAAGAAAAATATAATGAAATATTTTTTTTTTGTTTTTCACGATGGAAATAAAGTTCGTCAAAGGCAGGATTGGAAAAAGAGTCGAATGGTAACCGCGAGCGATTTCGAATGATTATTAAAGGGGAGAAAAGTTGGTGGTCTCGAAGACGTTGAGGAAGAAAGTTCGCGCAGAGAAGTTCGTAATTACCGCGAGAATATTCCCCCGAGTACCTGAACGTAAAAGAGACCGAAAGCTGATCGATAGTCCACCTTTCCTTACGACTGAGAAAATCGTGGTGAAACTCATCCTCATTTGCTCCCGCACTTGGCATCAAACGAATCGTCGAAATGGAATTATCGTCACCCAGTCTTCCCTATGTACCCCTGGAACCGCTGGAGACCATCTTTGATGTCGAGGGAATAATCTTGGCTCTTTTGAGACATCGAAAATATTACAGATGCCAAATATGCATTATCTCCTCTCACCCGGAAATCAAATTAATTAATTTCCAAAAGCACAAACACGAAATTAACGAGAGAAACATTTTATCAACAAATAATAAATAAATGTAAAAGAAAAACGTTAAAACTACTTTTATTGTCATTCTAGCAGTGAAATTGAGAATTTTTTATTATTTAAGTATAATTCTATTAAATAATATTATATTTCTGTATTATGCATTTAAAAAAATATAAAAACAAAACTTTTAAATTATAATAATTTGTAAAAACACATTCGTGAATTTTATTTTATGTTTGTGTATTTATTAATTTTATATTTTAATTCTTGAAATAAAAATATATAAACCCAAACTCAATATTTTACGCAAATATAAATAATGAATAATTTATCATTAATTTCCATTTTCTTATATTTATATATATTTAATAATTTTTTGTGCTAAATAATGCAATATAAACGTTCATAAATAAACTAAAATTAGTTAATAAACAATATTTATTAATATTAATTGATTGTCCTTTTTTTAATACTTTAATCTTGTAAATTATTATTTCGGTATTTACGTACTCATATAAATACGAAAATACGTTTTTCGATTCGACAAAAAAAAATATTTTTTTTACGACGCCCGACGAATTTGATAAGTTTGGAGGTAAGCTGTGTCGTTCCCAAAATTGGTAACTGCGTAAGCTCATATGCGGGAAGCATATCTCGGGGAATGGGGAAACCGGAGCCAATCTTACCCTGGGGAGATACATAACGCTGGAGAATCGTATACACACATAAGTCTAGCCACCTAGATCAATTCAGGGGAAAGCCAAAAATCCGGGGAAAACGAATGGGAAGCGGTAAATGATCGAGAGATTATCTAACGAAAAGAAGAATCGTGTTCACCGTGTACAAAAGAACTTCCAATATATTTTCGCATTTTCGATTTGGCCAATCAATAAAAAACGAAAAATGATTTTAATGTATTTTTTATGAAAATTA
Organism: Ophioninae sp. B BG-2022a; assembly: GCA_030522765.1. Taxonomy (NCBI): domain Eukaryota; kingdom Metazoa; phylum Arthropoda; class Insecta; order Hymenoptera; family Ichneumonidae; species Ophioninae sp. B BG-2022a. The sequence continues at coordinate 30,219 of JAPYZJ010000699.1, forward strand.
AAAATGTAGGAAATTTATTGAAGAAATAACTGTTTTTTTTAACTCAAGTTAAGTAAAATTTGGATAAATATTCCTTTCTAACTGAATTTTGTTTTTCTTTTGTATAAAAAAAAATATTTCTACTTTTAAAATTAATATTAAATACAAAAAAGCGTTTCCTTCATTTTTAATTGATATTCAATACAAAAAAAAAATATTTTCCAATATTTTCATTAATATAAAATACAAAAAAATATTTCCCAATATTTTTCATTAATATAAAATAGAAAAAAATATTTCCCAATATTTTTCATTAATATAAAATACAAAAAAATATTTTCCAACATTTTTCAATAAAATGAAATTTTTTAAAAATTATTTTCTAACATTTCAATGAATATTAAATTTCAAAAAATGTTTTTCCTACCAGATACGATCCCCATGACGGAGTAGATTTTTTTTCCTGCTCGTACCGTGTGTCCTTCTAATCTGGGCAATTTAAATGTTTGTCCCCAGCGAGGGGTGAGATTGGAGCGAGATAAAAATTCCGTGGTGCGCAGGGAAGATCCTCGTTGGTTGTATATGTATAATAGATGGGCCTAGGAGACGGGCGTTGCGCAAGAGCCGCGGGTAATCCCTTGTTGAAACAGCCGCTAAGCCCTGCAGATTGTCTGTGGTATTGCTCGCTGATACAACTGGGAAACAACGGAAGGGCTGCCGGAGTTCTTGCGAAACGCCCTCGCCCTCTTTCCAACCGGCTATATCGGACTCTGGTGATACGTAACCATCTATACTCGCTGGTCCTTTATCTTCGTCCCTTCTCCCTTTCGCCGTGGAATCGACGTACCAGCGTGCCAAAATTGACGGCAAAATTGACCTCGTCGATTCGGTTCGACCCTCAACTGACGTTCTCGTCGCCCACCAATTCAGGACGCTCTCAGAACGACAGCCATTTTTTTTTTCATTTTACCTTTTTTGTACCATTTCCGGTAAAATACGTTTCAGTTTTCAAAACACAAATTTTCTAATAAAAAATATTAAATATGAAATAAATCGTAAATATATATATAAATTGTCAAATTTGTTAATTCTAAATATTTAATTTTGTAAATATACATTTACAAAAATAAAGCCATTTAAATAACGTTTCCACGAATTATACACTCGATAATTTTTTTTCCAACTACGTAAAATATCAATCGTTTTATCATCGATAAAAAAATGCATTTTTGTTATGAATTACAAATTACAATGTTATCGATAACATTTTTGTTATCAATTATAAATTTCAATTACAAATTAAATTAAATATCAATTACAAATTAAAATGTTATCAATAACACTTTTGTTGTCAACTACAAATTTCAATATTATCAATAACATTTTTGTTATCAATTATAAATTACAATGTTATCAAGACCATTTTTGTTATCAATTACAAATTACAATGTTATCAATACCATTTTTGTTATCAATTAGAAATTACGATGTTATCAGTACCATTTTTGTTATCACTTACAAGTTACAATGTTATCAAGAACATTTTTGTTATCAATTACAAATTACGATGCTATCAATCACATTTTTGTTATCAATTACAAAACTTTTCGAAAAATAAACTATATGTGAAAACGGAGGTCACGTTGCTGAACCTCCAATATCCCTTGTATACGAAAGGTCAGTGTCAAAGAATATCGCGCCCCTTAAAAATCATCCCCTCGCAAAAGCTCGTGAAATCGAGTTGTTTTTTTTCGTCTTTAAGGGATGAACGTTCCCTTTCGATATTCCAGGCGACACTTAAGACGGCAAATATTTACGCCGCCTTCGCAATCGCCCGTGACGACATCATCGGTAAAACAAAGTCTTCTCGTTTCCTCGACAAGACGAAACTAGTCGGGATGAGGAAAAAGAAGGGGGAGGGGGAAATACGTGAGATTTTGTTGGGGGTTGTTGAAGAAAAAAACGAATAGGCGGAGAGTGAAAATTCCGTGTAGAGAGTTTCGTTGAGAAAAGAAAAAGGGGGATGAGTCAAGCCTGTTCGAGAAACCCCCTTAATCCACCCCGCCCGTTGTGCGGCTCGCACTCCTCGCGGGATTAACCTTTAATTCTATCCACCCTCTCTCGACGAGCCTCAAACTCTCACCCTCAAAAATACCCTCAAACCTTGACAAATGGGGGAGGGCTAAGGGGGTAACAGGGGGCGATCTAATCAGCCTGAAAATCCACGAAATCAACAAAGTTTTTTTTTTATATATTTAACTTGTACGCAGATCGGGAATGAACAATTTTTGATTTTTTTTTTGGCAGTTGTAAAGTGATTGGAAGTTTGAGGAGGAACAAACCAAAAAAGTAAGGTTAAATATAAATTATATATCATCAATGGAAATTATATATATACATGAGTTATCAATCATAGAAAAAAAATCGATTCGTTTTTTCTAACCCTCGTTTAATATTAACCCAAAAAAACCTAAACAAAAACCTTAAAGATTAGGGAAAAAATGATTTTTTTAAATATAATTGTGTTATTCAATTTAATAATAATAAATGAGATTTAGGAAAAAAGAATCAAATCTTTTATCACGTTTCGACTCTTTTTTTCTCACCCTCGTTTATTACGAACCCAAACAAACCCAAACAAATACCTCAAAGATTAGGAAAAAAAGAAGAAAGGTTTTTCGTAATAAAATGGACCAGTTTTGGGAGTACGTTTGGGCATTAGGGGTGAGGGTTGGTACTGAAATTTATTCTAATTTTTTGCTTGTCAAAATGGATGGAATTATGAGACCAAAATGGCGGTTCCTATTTTTCTTTGACGTTCTCTAGTTACGTCAATTATTTATTATTATTAGGCTTGTTCGTACTGATTTTGAGCTCGACAAAAAACGTACCAGCGAGGGCTCATTTTAACATTGCGACACGAGGAGCTTGATCGAGGAAGAAAATCACGTTTTCCTGGCGCATAAATCAATTAAAGCGTGACGAGGGAAATTCCTTCCATTCTCCAGCTCACAAGTGCTCACTGATTTCTCCTGTACTACTTATTGTTAGGAAAAATACGTTTTTTTTTAATTTCTTTTTTCTTTCTTTTTTTTCATCAAGAAAAATCCAACGGCCAGAAAAATTCTCACGACGAAACATCGAACGTGCACGATCCGAAGGAAGCACGCATTAATTACTGCAAAATTAGGTGGCTTCGTAAAACTCGTAAAAATGAATGGCCGAGTCATGGTAATATCTGGGAAATCCTCTCGCCTCGCCGGATCCATTTTTATTTTTTTCTCACGCTCCGCTCCAACGAACGATCCAATTTTTTTTTTTATCTATTCGCGAACTCATTATCCCCACTTTTCGAAAAGCCAGAAGTCACTTCTCGCGAGAAACGTCAGAAGGGACGTGACGATAAGAATTATTGAAGAATTATAGAAATTATTTTGTTTCGAGGATACTGAAATCATCAGAGACATCCTTTCTCGTGTATGGATCGCATTAAGGGGTTCAGGTGAAAGATGAAAATAAAAAAGAATTAAAAAATAAGATGCTAAAATAAGGTAAAAGATAAATATAAAGAACTCATTAAGGGGGTCCACAAGATATGGAAAAAAACTGCACTTTCTGTACCTTTTGCGACAGTATTCGTATCTGCTGAATCTCATATTTTTGTAAATTTCATTATCAATTCATTTTTGTTGTTTTTTGTATTAATTGAATTTTTTTTCGTCCATGCAATTTTTTTTTCATGAATTCGATTTTTTTTTCGTCAATGCTATTTTTTTTTCATGAATTCAATTTTTTTTGCGTCAATTGGAGTTTTTTTTCAACCATCCAATTTTTTTTCGTTTATTTTCACCGATTTTTTTTCTTCATCGTTTTTTCATAGAGTCGATTTTTTGGTATGTTAATTAATTAATTTTTTCTCGTTTGTTTTTTTTTTATTCAACTATTGTTTGCTTATTTGTGAATTCAATATTTTCTTTGTTAACTCGTATACTCGTGCACCCATCAATTTATCGAATCGACATAATTCCGTTTCACAATCTGTTGATCGCAACCTGTACATCATCGGGCTTACAAATCCTATTTTCTCGAGTGTATACTCGCGTCTATTAGTCCTGAGGAATTATATGTGCAAGTGTTCATCGGGAAGATTTGCAGCGCGCGGGTGTTATTGCGAATGGACGAGCTCCCTCGGCGGAGAGTTTAAAGATCGATAGCAATTACGAGAGGAAACTACGGCGATACATGGTCTCTTCTCTCGTGCGCCTCGTACTACTGTAAATATATACAGCGAGCCACCGATTTTCTACGATCATCGTTCTTACTCATTCCCCTTCATTTTTTAACCCCACATTATTTTATAAATTGAATGTTTCGTCAAATAACGAATTTGAGTTAAAAAAAAATTGTTTCTCATATTTTTCAGATTTTAATCTGGCTTTTACCAACTTTTAAGTTTCAACCGATCTCTTATCACCTTTTAAATTTTTATCAAATTTTAGGTTTTTAACCGATCTTTTACTAACGTTAAGGTTTTTAACCGATCTCTTACCATCTTTTAGGTTTTTAACAGATCTCTTATCAACTTCTAGATTTTAAACATTCTTTCATCAACTTTTACTTTTTTAACCGATTTCTTTTGAATTTTTAGATTTTTCACCGATCTTTTATCAACTTTTAGGTTTTTAGCCAATCGTTTATCAGCAGTTAGATTTTCAACCGATCTCTTATCAACTTTTAAATTATTATCAAATTTTTCACCAAATTTTAAGTTTAAAACCGATCTTTTGTCAACTTTTAAGTTCTTAACCAATCTTTTATCAACTTTTGCTTTTTTAACCGATCTCTTATCACCTTTTAGGGCTTAACCGATCTTTTGTCAACTTTTACATTTTTAACCGATCTCTTATCAATTTTTCGATCTCAAACCGATCTTTTATCAACTTTTACATTTTCACCCAATCTATCAGAAAGCCCTACTCGAATCGATAGAAAATCGAGTTCTGACTGTAGTGAGAGCGCCTACACGTATATTTACGCGTATACAGTTATAGACTTGTGAAACGTGATCGACGTCGTGATCAAGCACGCGATTATGATAGCCCGTGATCGCGCAATCGACCGCACTCGTGCCAATGTACGGGTATGTGCACCTCGGGGGGTCCTGATAATTATCTATCCTACGAGATTGATGTACATTTGCGCGCGTCCTCTCACGACAACGCATTACTGAGCCCGACGTCCACAGAAGTGCTAACAGGAAAATTCATAAAAATTACAAAACAATAGGAAACAGGATAGGAAGGGAAAAGAATTCTCCGCCTACTTGCGATTCGATGATGCTCGTTGTTTTTTTTCAACTATAACTATTTTTCTAAATAAATTTACTATTAATAATTATAATTTCTAAAATGATTATTATTAATTTATTATTATTATTATTATAGATATAACTGTGAACTATTATTAATAATTATAATAGTGATAATTGACAAAAGTTAATAGTTAATTTTCCTTGATTATATTCAATTGAAATAATTATTTAAATTACGTAAATTAACTAATATTACAATAGTTTATAATAATTCATTATTGTTATAAAAATATATAACAATATGATATCATTTGATATTTCTCAGAGATAATACAAAACCTTCAAACCGATTTAAAATGAAGCTTTAAAGTGCTATTTTTTTCAGAAAATTAATATGAAAGATGAAATTGTCGTTACGAGTGGCATAACCGGATAAATAATAAATTTCATCTCGCGTGGAACATCCTCGTTTCGCAAGAATAATTCTCTCGTTTAAAGTGAAATATATATATACATAATTTTTTTTCTTATAACCTCAGCAGGTAGTTTTCCGCTCGAAGCGTGTCTGGCCAATCCAGAAATAAATTTGACGTACGTACTCTCCTCGTGAAAAAATTGTAGGGACAGAAATGCAAACGTCGAGGCGAAGAAAGAGAAAAAAATTTCGTGAGTGCCGAGGGAATAGGAGGCTCGCTATTTTGCTGAAGAAGCTGCTGGCACGAATAAACTCTTCATCCAACGTACCCTCGTGTATATATCTCGCGTTACCTTACCCGAATCGTCCCCAGTACTTTTTTTTTAAACTTGTACATCCACGTAAGTGCACCAGGTCAAGTGGATCGATGCAGGTTCACCCTATACCTACTCCTGGATATAATTGCATGTACGTATTTCCCTAACTACATAACTTGAATTTTAAATACATATTTATTTATATATATATAAATAATAATAATTTCATAATTATATTTTATAATATATAATTATATTTTTCTTATATAAATATACAAAATCATAATTATAATATTATGATTATTCAATAATTAGAATGTTATATATATATATTTTTTTTATAATATATTTTTATTTTTTTATATTTTTAAAAAATTATTCTATTTTTCATTTTATTTATTATTTATAATAATAATATATATTTTTTAATATATTTTTATAAAATATGTTTGCATATCAAATGAAAAAAATTATAATTACGGAAAAATTCATAACTGAAAATTCATATTACGAATAATTCAATAATGATGATAATAATTCAATTCAAGAAATGAGTGGTCAAAAGAACTAGATACCCTATAATTTTTCGATCAATATTTTTACAAGACAAAAAATCATTTTTTCGATGGTTAGTCACAATTTCACCGGAAGTTCAATCGTACTCCTTTTCGATCCGAGTTGCCTCGGGCGACGAGCAATTTTTTGAAGTTTTCACTGCGGCCTAACCCCTTACGGGAAGCCCTTGGCGAGAAAAAGGTGCGAAGGTGCGATAGGTGAGGTTCTCGTGGAGGACGAGGCCTCTCATCGCAGTGCGCAGAATCCGAGGTAACGATTCCAGGAGCAAGAACATATATACACACATACGTATGTACGTACATACGGGATTTGAAAATACAAAGAATGTACATATTGGAATTTGAATGATTCAGTGGGCAGCCGAAGGCAGTAATCATATTTTTTTACAGGTCGATTTGAATAAATAATAAATTAATTTTAATTTATAATTGATTGATACTTTTTTCAATATTATTTCAAGTAATAATTTACAGTAGTTATAATTACATTAAATCGACATAAAAAGCATTAAAAAAAAAAACAAATAAAAATATATATTCCTTCACAATAATTAAAATCCTCATCCGAACGAACTTCATATTTCGAAATTCAACAAGGCTGAAAAAATAATGATACGAAAAAAGAGGTTTGAGTGACCTTGAAGAAAAAATATCGAAAAAAATAACAAATTTAAAGATATATTTTGACTGCTATGTGCGTTCTTCTAAATCATCAAAAATTCCATAGGAATATCGTTCGTGTTTCAAAATCCAACAGAGTTAAAAAAAATAGCATTCTGTAAACAAATTTTTTTTTTATCTCGAAAATAAAACCCAAACAAACCCAAGCAAATCAAAAGATATATTTTGACTGCCATGAGTGTCCTTCCAAATCATTGAAATTCCCATGGGAACATCCTTCATGTTTCAAAATCCAACAGAGATAAAAACAAATAATAAAATTTTATCAAAAAACAATTTTTGGATTTTGAAAAAAAACCGAAAAAAAGAGCGGATATTGGTACGTCATTCAGGTGCTTTTTTTCTGGTGGCACACCCTGTATATATATACATATATATACATAAAGATATTGATACGCTATAGATAACTGAGAAACCCAAGCGTCAACGACGTCGGCGTCGTTGTGCGCAGGTGAACTCTCGCCGTTCGCTTTTTGCCGGTTGTAAACGGCAGAGGTGTGTGCTCGTCCCAAGATCTGGGTCAATATGCGAGACGACCTCGTCGTAGCGCGAAGGCCGAACCTACGACGTTGGGGTTACGACCCACTTAAAGGAACCCTCGCGGTTTACACCGGTTCTCTTTTTATTTTCCTCCCTACCTTCATCATTGTCATCGATCGTTCGGGAAAAATAAAACCTATAGTCAAAACAAACTGAAGACTGGTGTCTACAATGTGGCTGGAAACATCAACTTCTGCAGAGAAATGAAAAACGAAGTAAAAACAACCAGTTTGGGAATGGAATTGAAAATGACCTTGAAAAAGTTTGGATTCCCATCAGGATGTCTCAACTAGGGAATCCATGTTATGTTCCAAAAGAATTTGATGGGAAATTGGGTTTTCGTAAGGTGATTCTATTGGGTCGTCTATTGGGTCTTGTATGATGAACCTGCCAGGCTTAAAGAACTGGAACAACCTCGACCTGATGCTAGAACGATCGATGAAAGAGCCTAATGAGATTTGCTATTGGCAAACAGGACGAGGAACGATCAGAATAGCAAATGTCCTGGTTGGAAAGGTAAAAGTCTTGTTAGTGTAGGAACGTGTACTGGATCAGGTAAAGTCGATTTGAATGAGGATGACAACTCCATTTCAGCCAAGAAATAACTACAAGAATGATCCCTCATTCCAGTAATTGAAAACCAATTATCAGCGAAAAACTACACCAACTATTAGGCAAGAAAAACGGAAATCGATTTTAGTCAAAGAATAACTACATCAGTTGCCACTTGACCTAGCATTTGAGAATCAATTATCATGGAAAATTCAATTAATTATAAAAAATTGAAAATCGATTCCATCAGGCAAAACGAAACGAACGACTTGGTAAAAAAAACAGCAAAACGCTTTATAATCGAATCTTAACGACTCTGCTGATCGGACGTGACTTCCGGACAACCAAGCCAATCGCGTGTAGGTTCAACGAAAAGTTCCTCATCATTACCCCCAATGTAGTTTCCATGTCGTCCATCATTGATCCCAAAGTTACACCAACCTAAAATCATCTCATTGCCGAAATCAAACCTTCATTTAGCTCTGGTCATCATAAGGCAGGTTTTCTAGGTTGGACCCCAAAAATGATGGTTTTAGGTCATATCTAAAAATGTCTACATCAAAAGTTTGAATTGTCATTTTTTTCCAACTGTCCAAAAGTGCCAGTAGGTTGAGTTCGATCCTGATAGGAGTGCGAAAAATGGAATCGTGAAAAAGTACTGTGGCTGATCTGCCTCCAAATCAATGAATGTCTGATGACATTTTTGATGGAGTAAACTGACGGTGATGGACCATTGGATAGGCAACCTTCCATAGCTAATAATCAAATACCCCCCAGTCTTCATTTCCAAAGCCAAACGATGATGGAGCATCGGTGGCAACGAAATAGCTCGATGGAAAGTTTCTGTCATTGGCCATTGGAAAGTTAGCCGTTGGAAATGAAGTTTCCGAACGTGGCACGTATGAAGGCTGCTAGTTGAAGAACCCACGAGGAGTCCAGTGGTTTTCTGTTTTCGTGATTAGCGAACGTGGTATTTCATTAGGATGTGTGCGTGACGGACCTTTGATGATGAAACCGCCAGATGACTGGGGTCAAGCCAACTCGTGGGGTACAAAGCTAGAATCCAGACGAAACGAAAACAAAACCCTAGCTCTTTATCCTCAATAACTCCGGCTGTCTTTCCGCAATCAAGACCACGTTCCAATTAGGTTTGTATTAACGAGGCTGTAACTCGTGAATCAGCAATAGCTGATAAACGATTAGAGGCACAAAGTTAGGTATCCTATAGGATCCGGATTGCTCAATAATCCAGAGCAGAACATCGTTATTTCCAAACATCTGAATCTAAGATTTCTTCATCGACGGTGCCTCACGATTACTCCACGATTAACAACGATACTTAAACAATAAAACAAAAACGAATTAAAAAAAGAAACGAGAAAGATTAAGATCTGTTCGAAGTGATTTAATAGTTCGAATCAGGCTAGTCCGTTTCTCGAGGCAACAGGATCATTAATTAGATTTAAGAGGTTACCATGATTTGACGGCTCACCTTGGCTCAAAATGCAATCTGCTCGATACTTTCACAGTCTATTTAGCATCCTCCTCGTTCAACCTCTTACCAATGAATAATCCAACCAACTGTGAAGCCATTGAACAATCAGCAACGATTTGCTCATTTGCTACTTCTATCACTACAATTTCATCCGAAACTTCTCATCCAAAGAACCTAATGAGATCCGTAAATTCGTTGATCAAGCACTCCGGAAACAACCGGATGTAACCAGGACTGAACCGAGGCATCAGGAAGTCTCCTCCCTTTGTCTACCATTCTCATACGGGTATTCCATCTCTTGGGAGCCTACAGCCTATATCGAGCATTGGGAATAGCCGCGAATCGTCTGTTTCTGCCGTGTTCGCACGGGGGTCGATAAGACCGCGTTTGCGCCGAGCTGTAGTTGCGAAAGGTAGACCCCGATGAGGGGATCCCACCGAGTGAAAAGGTGAGAGAAGTGGAGAAGAGGGATTCCAAGATAGGTGCTCGCACGAAGCTTTTTTGCCTAGACAATGAATGAAGGATTCATTGGCGTAGCCAGAAGAGGGCTGGAAGCAAGGGAGGACATGCGCAGCCCTCGAAAAGACAAATACTGACTATGACTATGGAAGGACTGAAAAAATGTTATTGCACAGTTAGGAGTTTGTTTGGGTTGGGTTTGGACCAGTCAAGCCTAATATTGGGTCGGTTTAACGCAAACTCTGCAAAAAAAAGCTGATAGACTAATGAGACCTAATATTGGGTTGATTTTAAATGGAGCTAGGCAAAAAAAGGTAAAGAAACCAATAAAGCCTAATATTGGGTCGATTCGACTCTAGCTGCGTAAGAAAATAGTCAACAGACCAATGAGACCTAATATTGGGTTGATTCGAGATGGAGCTCCGGAAACAAAGATAAAGTGACCAATGACCCTAATATTGGGTTGATTGGAGATAAAGCTACGCAAAAAAAGACGCAATGACAAAAGAAGCCTAATATTGGGTCCGAAACTCCACCAACACCAGCAAAAGATAAATAAACCAATGAGGGCTAATATTAGGTCCCGTGGCACTGAATAATCAATTTTTGGGTATCCCTTTCATCCAATGCGGCATGCAACAATGCGAATGAGAAAAAACCGTGAAACCGAGCCACTTCCGGGCTAATGATGTTTTTTTTTGTTCCCGGGGTTTTGGTGACACGAGAAACAACAAATACAACGGGCGGAAGTACGAAGGGAGAGTGAGTTCGATAGGAACGAGCGGGGGCGTCATGTTCGGGCAGATAGAGTTCTGTTGAAGTCTCCGTAACTTGACACCGTGTGGGCGCATGGATAGGAGTTTGCAGAGCGAGAGAGAGAAAGAGAAATCGGAAGGGGAAGGGGTGAAGGGGGAGTTTCGATTAACGGGGTCGATGTTTCCTCGGCGAATAAAGGGATGATGTTTGTGTATATTGGATCTCGCACATGCTCGTTGGGTGTCTCGTGTCACGATATGTTCCACTTGTCTCGGTACACAGCTTCGTCGATTCGAGCACAGCTTCCATGGCTGCATTTTTCAACGTCGGTAGAATTCCTCGATTGTAATATTGCAACTTGTTGATGCCACGACACGAGTTGGATGATTTTATGGTGTCATTTTCGAAAATTAGCAAAGATGCTTGAAAAATATATTTCTTTAGTCGTTGAAACTTAGTTTTAGTCATCCGTTAAAGTGAACGTTAAAGTTAAGTTTAATGTTCAAATTAACGTTAAATTTAAATTTAAAGTTAAAGCTATCGTTCAAAGTTGACGGTAAAATGAACTTTAACGTTACTGTTATTGTCACAGTTAACTTAAAATGAATCTTGAAGCCTAATGTTAATTAAAATGAACTTTAATTGTTAATTAATTAAATATTAAGGGTAATTACTTAAAATGAGCAGTTAACTCAAAATCTATCGATGGGCTTACATTGTGAATTTTTATATCAATATTATCAATTTTTGAAGCAATTTTCAAAGTTAAAGTTTATTGTAAAGTTGTCTTGAAACTTAACATTACTATCCGAGTTAAAGTTAAAGTTAACTTGAAATTAATGTTAATTTCAACGTTACCTTAATATAAAAGTAAATCAATCGAATAAAGATAATACAATACAAAAAATTGTAGATTATGCTACAAACGAAACGAAAATTATTTATTATTAAGAATAAATAAATCGAATTTATTTAATTATGTATTTACATGTCAATGGTTAATTCGTAGTATGTTTTTTTAATTTTTTTAATTTTTTCTATTTCTTATTTTATTTCGAATTATTAATTCGTAGTAAAAAAGAATCTAGTGAGAAATACATAGGATATGTATAGTCACCACAAGTCCATAGTGATGTCTCTGCCCTCCCTAAAATTTCGTATATCTCATCGTGCTCGGAGCGACGAGAGAAAACAGTATAAACGAACAAGGGTCGTCTGACTACCCCTGTGTACAACTACCAAGGTATAGCCCACAAAACCGATAGGTTTTGAGGCGCTGGGAGTTAACGCAGCTGCAGCGGTTGCTCTGCCTCCCGTTCCTGCACGCTCACCTAGCGAAAATATCGTGCCCGAGGGTGAGCACGATATTTTCGCATGACTCGCCACGATTAATAATCATTTTCCGTCTCGCATAAAATACACGTACAAAGTATTATCTGCTATTGGATCCGGGTGAAATTTCGATCGTTCAACCGGGGCTCAAATTATTTCTACTTTTCTTTCGCTCGATTTGCCAGTCATCATCGAAACAGAAACGGAAATACAAATTTGAAAAATCGTATTTCAATTTTATATTCGAATTCATTTCTCGCGACCCTACGGTACACAAAAAAAGATTTTAAATGAAAAAAAAAATTCCGGTAATATTTATTGTTTAATAATATTTGATATTCGATTTTTATTTTAATACATGTTTAATAATATTTATTTATTCGAAAAGAATATATATGAATATTTATGATATATATACACTAGAGAAATATATATATTATTAAATAATATAGAAAAAAATATAAATAAATAAATAAATATTAATTTTTATTGTTTATTAATATATATTTTTTTATCAATAAATGTATGATTAATTATTCATTTCAATTTAATATTTAAATTTATGAATATAAATGTTCATTTATATTTATTTTAGTTAACTGAAAATTCAATATTTTCATATAATTTTCATTTTTGCTTTTCACACCCTCTAATTGAACAGACTGGGGTTTTGGGAAAGAATAATGTAACGTAAATGTAATACGATACACACGAAGATTGAAAATCGGTGGAATGTATCTGTAATGAATTTCGAGTCGTTCGAGGTATGGAGCCTGGTAGCTGAGTCCTCGTCAAATTATTCGATTATCCGGGAGGATGCGAACCGAACGAAATCGCTCTCCGCTTCGCACCCTCGATATAATTAATAACATGGATCTATCACGAATTCACGTTTAAATGTATATAGGCAGACATAAATGTGCACACTTACACGTATAGTGAATAATCGAAGTTTACACATTTTCTGGTTTACCCACTAAACTGATTTTTCAATTTTACTCATCTGCTTTTAGGTTAACATTTTTTGTTACTTCAGATGTTGACGATAATACAATTTTCGTAAATATCCTTGGAAGCACACGTGGACAAATTTAGCCTCGAGCGTGTTCCCTTATCAATCAAATAAAACCATTAGGTCTTAAAACAGGATGAAAGTAGTGGAAACTGTGCTTCGGAGATGCCAAGCCATGATTAATAGTGGAGACGACTGGGCCAGTTGTCAATAGTAAAGCGTCCTAGTTTATATCAAAATGTAGGCGTATACGTTTTTTTGAAGCCTCCACGCGTATATCTCCGAACTTCCAGCGTCCACGATCTAACCGGATACTTTTGAAAAGTGGATTAGTTTTTACCAAACCGTCATGTTTCACCTACCGTCACAGCGTGATTTTCTACCACTTTTAACCGACCCAAATCCTTATCAATTCCTTATCAAAATTTACATTTAACCAAATATGTAAATTACAATATTGAATCAGTCCAGAAAAAATTTTTAAAAAATGTTATGCCATCATCCAGGCATGGAATTTAACAAATAGTCTTGGCATCCTGAAAAATAGTCCTGTCATTGAACTTACGAACAAAATCGATTGGAAGCTAACCGAACGATCCAAAGTATCGGAGTCGAAGTCTGCAATGGAAATTCACGTTCCAATCTCCATTTCTCAAGCACATATGTCTTCGGATACAGAAGTTTACAAACCACGCGCATCAGCGTCGTATTCGCCACTAATGGTTGTCTCGTATCAAGTGAACGATACATCAGGGCGAATCACGTAATGTGGATTACCCTTCGAATTACATCGAGCGAAGAGTCGTATCAGCTATATAAACAGGCACCAACACACGAAACCCAAAAACACACATATACACTTTGTATGAAACAACGCGGCGTAGTGCTTCACTCCGCACACGTTTCATCTCAGATTTCATCACTTTCCGAGAGAGAGAGAGAGAGAGGAGAATGAGCTCGGCGCGAAAGAAGACCTTCCTGAGACAAGTGAGGGCTCCTCGTGTCTAGAAAACAGGATATCAAATTCGTACTGAACCCACCAAAAGCCCTCTGCCGGTTAATTAAAATTTGATACTCGACCACCGATTGAAATTAACTAATTAGCAATCGCGAATAATCTAAACTTTTATTCAGTGCAGCAAATTGATAACAAAAACACTTTTTCATTGGCCCGTAACTTTTTTCACTTCTGACTGTTTACCGCAGTCGCAAGAAGGAGAAAAAAAGATAGGAGGGTTTAAGGGGTTACAGTAATTTGATGATTTCGAAAAATCGATTTTGTCGGAGATAAAAATGTTATCATCGGGAAGGATTTTCAAAAGCAGTTTTTTAACGTCTCGTATCTCCACTGGTTTTAGATAGTTTTTTTTCGTCAATTTTTCGTATTCGACTTGATGATAAAACTAGGATTTTTTGGTTTGGGTTTGTTTGGGTTTGCTGGTTTTTGGAATTTAGATCGAAATTCTATTAAACTAAATTCTAAAATTGTGAAAATTGCGAAATTCTCAAAACATGAAGACGAGCAGTTAATCATTATTATTATTTATTATTGTTATTATTATTATTATTATTATAGTTTTTTTTTCATTTTTATGAAAAAAATTATCATTTCAATCAATATCAAATATCAAAAAATAGTCATTTTTATTTTTCACAAAATAAAAATGACTATGCACGTTTAATAGTCGCGTGGAATAACAAAACGGAATGCATTATTATAAAATGTATCGTGGCTGTTTATTCGAGCAGCAAGGTGGTGCAACCCCTTAACGAGGTTGGCAAACACGAGAGCGAAAGAGGATCCATCTTGGTTATGTATAAAGTAGAGAGGAGTGAGGAAATACATCTCGGTGAATTCGCAATGCTCGAAGACGCACAAACCAAGAAGCGGTAACGTCGCAATATCTTAATGTACAGAATCCATACACAGAGCTCGACCGGTAATGGCGTAATTACGTTGCACGCGGCTCACGACGATAACTCGATCGGATGCAGAACAAATGTGTTAAAAAAAATTAAAAAATTTTTTTAAATTAAAAAAATGTTAATTTTTATTTTAAAAAATTTTAATTTGAATTTAAAAAATTTTAATTTGAATTTAAAAAATTTTAATTTAAAAAAAAACGCCAAACAAACCCAAGCAAACTTAAAAAAATAAAAATAAAAATATATAAAAAAACATGACAAAGTTTTGAGGTTTCTTATTTATTGACCGGCTAATTGTGGCGTTTTACGGGGGCAAGGTAAACCGGTGTGGAAGAAAATGGACCATATCGGTAGCCTCGCGTGACTTCAACAGCCATTTGTACACGTTGAGGGAAAACTGGTCACCGAATCTTGATAACCTCTTCTTGATGGACGAAATGGAACCCCCATGATTCCCAAGATGCTAATCTTGGTTGTAAAGATTTTTTTCATGTTTTTCATCAGCCCTAATACCTTGTCATTTCAGTTTTAAAAAGTTTTGACTGGCTGACTGATTCGTCAGATTCAGCACAAATCGTTTAAGATAGATACGTGATATTTCGAGAGGAAGTTGACATTATGACGTAAGCAAAATAAAAAAAGTGATTTTTCGTAATTGTCTCTTTTTAAAGTGGTAAAATAGGTTAGAAGAATATTTGCCATTTTTGGTAACTCAAATAAAACGAAATTCAAAAATATTGTATTTTTGGCTGTTTGGGTTTCGTTTGGGTTGAAGTTAGACAATTCAGGAAAATTCCAAACACGAGGAATGTGTGAAATGATTCCCCTAATTTTGAGGGGAAATTGACATTATGACGTAAGCAAAATTAAAAAAGTGATTTTTCGTAATTCACCCTTTTTAAAGTGGTAAAATAAGTTAGAATTATATTCCCCATATTTAGTAACCCAAACAAAACGAAATACAAAAATATTGTATTTTTGGTTGTTTGGGTTTCGTTTGGGTTAGCGTTATAGGATTCAGGGTTTCGAACCCGAGGAACATCCACGTGAAATATTAATCGACTCGCCAAGCCAAGAATCGACTGATGTTGATCAATACGGAATAACCGCTGAAATAGCCACCAACAATTCCTAGTAACGGTAAATTGAACCGGTCACGAAAATGTCATCATTCTTCCACCCTAAACCTGCCGATTATATCGTTTTTTGTTTTTTTTTCTTCATCCTTATAAAACGCGAAGCGAAATAGAAGAAGCAAAAAAGGAAAGAAAAATACTCGATCGTCGAAGGGTGTAGAGACACGGTGCATACTTTCAGCGCAGTCGTTCAACTATTTCAGCAAACCCGGAAGTCTATTTGCGTACCTCGCTACCAGGTCGGATCTATTTCCACAATCATTATTTCCGAGCTCACCAAGCGAGATAGAAAGTATAAACAATTTCCGTATCACCTACTGATGTCTTTATACTTACACGATAATCATCCGAGACGACACGTCTAAAAATGCGATACAGTTAGAACCCGATTCAGACCCAAATTACATAAAATTGGAAACGTCAAAAAACAAAAATCGTAAAAAATCAATTTTTGGCCGAAACTTTGTGATTTGAACTATCAGAAGGTATCACAAGTTATCCAATGATTAAAACTTGCTGATAACGAAGTCTGCCGGAAGTTTGGTCAAAAGAACGAAAAAATCGACAAAAGATATAAAAAAACACAATAAAAATCCTTTTTTTTTTCAAAATTTCTTTTGAATAATAAATATTCAATGAATTTTGATATGTCGATATTTTTGAAAAAATGTCAAAAATATTTCCAAATGACATAAAATTGGGTGTATAAAAAACAAAAATCGTAAAAAATCGATTTTCCGCAAAAAATTGGTGATTTGAATCATCAGAAGGTACCAAAGGTTGTCTAATGATAAAAGCTTGCTGATAACGAAGCCTACCGGAAGTTTGGCCAAAAGGACATCAAAATAACTGAAAAATAAGAAAAACACGAAAAAAATCCATTTTTGGCCAAATACTTATTTAAATAATGAATATTCAATAAATATTGATATTATATCGAAATTTTCAAAAAAAAAAATCCAAAATGTTTCGTTGGACAACGAGGAAGGAGAACGAGCTTCGGGCAGACAATTATTTCAACTTGAAGACGCGAAAGTGCGTAACTTGGGAAACCATCGTTATGACGAGCCACCGAGTGAAAGCAAAGTCGTAATTGTGCACATAGAAAATTATGCGACCTGAAAATTAAGACAAATGAAAAAATTCGAACAATTTTCGTCGTTAACTTTTTTTTTTCGTTTTTTCTTTGTTCTCTCCTGCATGAAATGCAGTTAAGGGATCCCAACGGCACTTCCCCGATCGAAGGAAAATCAGGGAGAGCATTGTATATCAAATTGCGTTCTTTTTTAACTGCTGAGGTCGACCGGAAGCTACGGGCACTTCCATTGTTACGAAGCTCCATTGTTGAGGATTTAAGTGCTTTTCTGATATACTCGTTCAATAAAAAACCACGTATACATTGAATGAAAAAAAAAAACAGATTGTGTTCACCACGAATTATTCATTATAATCAACAATTCGATGTAATTAACAACGATGGATTATAATTAAAAATCGTTAATTATTCCTACCTCTTATTACGTAATATTATATTATTACACCATAAATAATATTAAATATATATGAATATTAATATTGATATAGATTAATGTTAATAAATATTAATAAAATATTCATACAAGTTTGAATTTTAAAAAATTATCATTAGTATTTTATTGTTATAAAACATTGATAGTAAAAAAAAGTAACAGATAATTACGATAAATAATTATTGAAAATAATTACTGATTAATCATTGGTTATTTATTAAACAAATATTGCTAATGAATATCAGTAATAATTAATCATTAATCATTCGATTAAAATTATCGATCAAAATTAATCGATTAAAATCGATTAATAATAAATTAGTCACCAATTATCACCGACGATAATTATTGATTAACCAGTCATCAGTTATCAAGAATCACTGATTATAAATACCAATTAATTAATTGCCAGTTTACCAACAACCATTAATCGCAATTACAAATAATTCTATAAAAAAATAACAAATATCAAATAATTCTATAAAAAATCAGAGGTCGTTTATCGACCTCTGTTTGATAGCAAAATAATTGTCAATTTACAAGAAATCGACGTGACGAGTAATTTTGTCATTTTTCCACCCGAATGAGTGGAAAAACTTGTCAAGTCGTATCGATCTGGACATCCACTTTAAAAGCCGATAGTAGTAATCCTCGTATCTATATCCGTACGGTTCGCAATTTTCCACGTCCCGTCGATATTTCCGTCGAGATTACCGACATCGCCACCCAAATTGATTAATTCGTTTTTTTTTTCTTTTTTTTTTTCTTCTTTTTTTTCGCAGCCAATTTTAAAGTTCAGAAAGTAAGATTAAATTGTTGAGATAACGATCGAGGTTGACTGCTACCTGGGGACAAGCTCCTTCCGGTTTAAACTTTAAACTACCCCTCCCGCTGAGGCCTCGGCGAGAATACACACGCGGGGAAAGCTCACCCAGCGCTTTACACGATGGCGAGAGAGCTTATGCGTCATTAAATAGGGATTAGGGCGAGCCGCAACACGGCACTTTAATTTTTAGCGGTAGCCTGGCGTAAAATCAATATTTTTAAACGGTTCGCCAGAAAATTGTCATAACGACCATCCCATAGAAAAATAAACGAATCTTGAATTATTTAAATAATAAAAAAAATAATGATAATAATAATAATAATGAAAAAAAAAACAATTAAATCGTGTCTTATTTTATCAAAAAAATAAAAAATACGAGAAGAAATTGGGATGCTCATTGATATCCCAAATAATTATTTTTTTTTCATGTGGACAATAACCCCTTAATAGCTGTTCACTGTGCGTTTTTAATTTCGTGTTATTTCGCAATGATATTCCAGGTCACGAAGTACGAATGGTTTTAGAGTTGAGGCAACCGTGTGAAACAGGACGTGAATTGGTACTCCTTTTGTTTTATTCTTTTCTTTTATTGCTACTTCATCTTCGTTGCATTTGAAACGTTGAGGACTCCACCAAATTGGTATAATAATCAGCGTTCTCTTGTTCTTAATAAAAAATTATCCATTATCCAATTACTTTCAGTAGGAAGTCATTGAACGACGTCAGTGATCCTGGTTTCAAATGTCGATTTATAGATCAAGAAAATAAACGATTAATATTGAGTTTAATCAGTTCAGCTGAATTTACGAAGTTTGATCTTAGTTACTTGATGGCTTTTCAATTATTGATGATTTTCGAGCATTAGGTACTGATTTCTAAGAATTAATGGTTTTTGAGCATTACTGATTTCTGAGAATTTTCGATTTTTTGCATTACTGATTTCTGAGAATTTTTTATTTTTCTGCATTACTGATTTCTGAGAATTTTTTTATTTTTTTTGCATTACTGATTTCTGAGAATTTTTTATTTTTTTTGCATTACTGATTTCTGAGAATTTTTTATTTTTGCATTACTGATTTCTGAGAGTTTTTGATTTTTTGCATTACTGATTTCTGAGAATTTTTTATTTTTTTGCATTACTGATTTCTGAGAATTTTTTATTTTTTTGCATTACTGATTTCTGAAAATTTTTGATTTTTTTGCATCACTGATTTCTGAGAATTTTTTATTTTTTTGCATTACTGATTTCTGAGAGTTTTTGATTTTTTTGCATTACTGATTTCTGAGAATTTTTTATTTTTTTGCATTACTGATTTCTGAGAATTTTTTATTTTTTTTTGCATTACTGATTTCTGAGAATTTTTGCTTTACTGATTTCTAGGAACTACTAATTTTTAAACATTACTGATTTGTAAGAATTACTGATTTTTAAACCATTATCGATACTTTAACCATTATTGATTTGTTAACTATTATTTATTCGTTACTTCAAAAACTGACTGTTTTTTAAGCACTGAAAACCAGACGATTGGTCACTCTCTGATTGGCAGGCAACATCATGGTGGCTCGACGACATGTATTATTCGGTACCGCTCGCTCTCCCGATAAACAGCAGTCCCGGACTCGCGGCACGACCAAAAAGATTCACGTGTCAACGGGAAGCTGCGAATTTCCTGGCTCGATTTCTGACCGAGTTGCTCGACTATCAAGAAACTCTCGATCGGTAAGGTCACTTATCAATCATGACACTATAATCGAATTTTTTTTTTTCGGTAACAAAACCCAACAAACAAACCCAAACAAAACCGAATTACCAAAATTGTAAATCGTGTTCATTGCAATTTTGACTGATTTCGTATATTAATTAATCAAGTGTCTCGAAGAAGGTAACGAGGATGATAATCGTCGAGGCAAACAGCTGTCGTCTTTGGATGACAGCTCAACGTTCAATCATCATCATACTTGACACTACGCTTACGATCGTCTCGTTAGGAAACGACATTTCTATTTGTTCGCTTCGTGTCTAACCACTCAGTATATTTTCTCGTTCCTTCGACGCGCACCGAGAAACGCGTGTTCCCCGACGTACGAGGGTGAAGACATTCATCCACCATTATTTCTAACACGTCCATGATACACTCTAGGGAACATGAAACGACAGTGATAACAATTCTATTATTGATTAACTTCACTTTGCTCTCTTTTCAGTTTCCCTTCGTAAAAAAAACATCGTTTTTTTTAGAGCTTATTTCGCAATCGATACGTCATCGTTATCAGAATTATCGTTGAAATACTTCAAATTCAAATTCAAAGACTCAAATTGTTTAGGTTTGTTTGGGTTTGTTTTTGAAGTATGATTCATATTATTTGGATTTGTTTGGGTTTGTTTGGAACCCAAATTGTTTAGGTTTGTTTGGAATTTTTTGGAACTCAAATTGATTTGTTTGGGTTTGTTATTGAAGTATTATTTGTGTTTGTTTGGGTTTGTTTGGAACCCAAATTGTTTAGGTTCGTTTGGGTTTGTTTAAACACCAGACAGTTTGGGTTTGTTTGGAATTTTTTGGAACTCAAATTGATTTGTTTGGGTTTATTATTGAAATATTATTTGGGTTTGTTTGGGTTTGTTTGGAACCCAAATGGTTTAGGTTTGTTTGGGTTTGTTTAAACCCAAAACAGCTCGAGTTTTTGGGTTTTTTTGGAACTCAAATCATCAAGGTTTGTTTGGGTTTGTTTTTGAAGTATGATTAATATCATTGGCAGGTAATGGGGCCTCGAGAAACTCGGGGCCTCAAGTAGTACTTGTTAACCCTGGTGTACGGCTAATCCTGGTATAAGGCTGATACTAGGTCAATATCAATATTTGTTCGTCTTCTCGATGCTCTTTTAGGCGTACCCAATGAGGATCCTTTGATGGAACCTGGGTTCCTCCGTCTACTCGAGAAAATGAATGTTCCACGTGATTTTCCACGAGTCCCCCATTTTCCGATATTCCTTCGTACACAGCACGTGTTTTCATTCCTCGCTCATCCGTCTCAGAATGAAATAAGAAAAAGACAAGTGCTCGGGGATGGTGGCCAAGCCCCCGACTCAGTAATCATTCAGAAACGAGGGAATTCTTTGCCGGCTACGTCCTCCATTCATTTATCAACCGATGAGTGTATTGCCACGATTTCTCGGTCTTGAAAATCTCCCGAATCTTTTCCATCTTTTTTACTTGCTCAGCGGCTCGTGTCCCTTCAACGAGACGAAATAAAAAAAAAAGGAAGGATCCTCGAAGAAGCCAAACGAATTTAGCGGAGCTTTCTCAAACGCATTCTCCCAGGAAATCCGTCGGCTAGGTACAACCCATACAAAAATCGAGGGAGCATCATCTATATCTATACAAATATCCATCGAATATGGATAATTTCGTCCAAAATCGAAATTCACCTATTTTTTTAATTTTTAATTTTTTTATTTATAATTTCACTCTTCAACCACCTTAATTCTTGCAGTATATAAAACGGCATTACTTTACCCTTCGCTTATAAACGATTTTACAATTTTTTTTAATTTTTACAAATTGGTTTTTTCACTTGGAAAATTATTGGTACTCTGTCTGACAAAAGCGTGTACGGCAAAATTTGTTTCTCGTAAGTGCTGGAGGATGGATTTAGACACGAGCAGATAAAAGAATCTTTTCCCCAAAATGCTTTTTATAAAACCCTCATTTTTCGTCCAGTCGGGGTCGCAAATAATTTATTGTTCGAAAAGCACCTCGAAAAAGGTCTCGATTGGAACGATTTCACATGAAATTTCCCATGCGGAAGTAAGCAAAATCCTAAAGCTGAAAGCCGCGTGTCCTTATCAGGTATCTAGTGTCGGGACTGAGATTTTTTTCTCTTTCATCGTCTCGGACGACTTTCTCTCTATATACGTATTATAATATACCAGAGAATATAACATATAATAATAATCTTTTTTTTATACTCTCCTTTTAATTAAATCGGTTTTTAAATATAATAATTAAATAATTTTTTCACTTTTCCTTTTCCGCTATTTTTAGGTCCGAATTGAACATCGAACATGTCAAGTCTAAAGATGGGAAGTCGATGCAACCACTGTGCATGGCTCAACATTATCAGATGTTCAAGATGTATCGAAGACCAGGCGAAAGCGTCGACGAGCAGTTAATTCTCGACCGAGCAACCTCCGGCGATCATATCATAGTCGCTCATTATAATCAGGTATGTGTCTTCCATAAAAGACATGATTCCTATTCATTCCTTATAAAACGTTAACGTGTCTCAATCAGCTCGAAGACATTTCTTAGTAGAAGTTTCTAAGTGTCGTTGATTTATGAGGGAAATTCATTTTGATAATTGATATTGTAAGATCGAGTATTTGAATGAAGCAAAGTTCGAGACGAATGAATTAAATTTCACTGGCATTTGGATAATCGCAAATTTTTTAAAAATTAAAAATAATGTCAAATTTTTTTAAAATAAAAATAATGTCATTTTTTTTTATTAAAAATCATCTGAAATTTCTTTTAAATTAAAAGTCATCTCAATTGTTTTTTAATTAAAAATTATTTGAAATGTTCTTTTAATTCAAAATCATCTCAAGTTTTCTTTAAATTAAAAATCATCTCAAATGTTTTTAAAACTCAAAATCATATCAAATTTTCCCTGGCATTTCAAATGACCTTAATTTTTTCTAGCATTCAAAATAATCTTAATTTTTTTCTGACATTCAAAATTACCCTCAATTTTTCCTGGCACATCAATAAATCTAAAAAACCTTCCTGGCTTTTCCAAAATTCTCGAATTTCATCCGGCACTTCAAATTATCTTGAATTTTTCCAGGTTTTCAAAATCATAAAAAAAATATTTCCGGTAATCCTAAACAATGTTAAATATTTTTCTGGCGTTTTCCATAATCTTAAATTAATCTTAAATAACCCTGGGAAAATTAACCTTGAATATCCCTAAGCATTAAAAAGAACAGTCAAAATTAAATTAAAAAAAAAAACAGTCAAAATAAAATTCGAAACCTCTCTGACATTTTGAGAAATATTTCTCGATTTTTCGTATTGGGATATATCCGTCTCGTATTTATGCAACGTGCGCGTCATCGTTAGTTCTACAGCGTGCCAGTGAGGGCGCCGGACAGGGGAAGGATAACGGAGGGTGAATTGATGCAGCAAATTCTGAAGATAATGGAAACACCAGCGGATCCGAGGACCCCACCTGTGGGTATTCTCACGACGGCTGAGAGGCCATTCTGGGCAAGGGCGAGGGTGGAACTCACGAAAAGTGAGTATTTCGATTAGATTTGAGGACGAGTTCAAAAAATAGTCTTTTCGAAAATTATTCGATTTCCTATAAAAAAAGAAACAATTGTTCCAACCTCTTCTTACGTTTTTTATTATTATTATTTTTATTTTATTTTATTCTTATAATTTTTTTAATTATAATAAATTATAGTTTATTATAATAAAATAATTATATTAATTGAATTATAATTATATTATGATTTTATATATTATATTTTTATTTTTTTTTTTTTTTTTTTTTTTTTTTTCATTCCCTAAGAGGTTAAGTTTTCCCCTCCCTCTTGCTTTTAACAAATCGAATGAACTTTGGTATAACGAGGTAACGACGAATCGCGGTCGCTTGTTGCGTTTATCGGATCTCTCTTTTGCTTCCCATCACCCTTTGCCTTTGGTCCCTCCTCGTCGAATCACCAAGGGAGATCGCTCAAAGAGAAGACACTTGAAGCCTCGAGTTAGTCCCTCGTAGTTTAAACTTTCGACGACTCGAGGTCCAAAGTGCCACTCTCGGCGTTCCAATTATTGGATGACGAATGTTATCATTGACTTCTTGGTTTCGAGCATTGAAGGAAAGCAAATTTCCTAACTCTGTTCTTTGAAGTTCATATTTGGAAATTGAAGCAATTAAAACGTTCGGCGAGTCTTTTGTACAGTGTCATATTCAAATTTCAATTTTTGAAGAAGAATTTTTGAAGATGATGCGAAGTAGGTGTAAATAGGTCAAAATTGAATGTTGATAAAAAATATGTGAAATTGACACTTTAAATTTGGACCCAAAACGTAGAAATGGATCCAATATCAATTCTACGTTAAAAAAAAAAGAAATAAAGACAAACAAATAAAATGGCGAACGAATAAAACTTGAAAAAATAAAAAACGAAAAACCAAAACAAAAAAACACAAGAAATAAAAAACGAAACAAGTAAAATTTGGCAAACAAATAAAACTTGAACAAATCAAAAACCAAAAAAACACAAGAAATAAAAAAACGAAACAAATAAAATTTGACAAACAAATAAACCTTGAACAAATCAAAAACCAAAAAAACCACAAGAAATAAAAAACGAATCAAATAAAATTTGGCAAACAAATAAAATTTGAACAAATCAAAAACCAAAAAAAAACACAAGAAATAAAAAAACGAAACAAATGAAACTTGACAAACGAATAAAACCCAAAACCCAAACAAACCCAATAAAGACCAATTTTGGTTTTCGATTCAACCCCATAATCGTGTTTTTATAAAAGACGAGAGAAATCGTCACAACCTGGAGTTGTTGGAGCGCTGTCTGTGCATCGTCAGCATCGACGAGGACATTTTACCATCGACTTTCAACGAGGCCCTGAGGGCCGAGGATCGTTGGATCAACGAACGGGACTACGCGAACGTTCTTCATCACGCTCTTCACGGTGGGGGTTCGAGGCACTGCGGTGCAAATCGCTGGTACGACAAAACGTTCAACGCAATTTTGGGCAAAGTGAGTAAACCCGATCTGAAGAACCTCGAGGAACGGATTAACCCCTTAATTATTATTCATTTTTTAAGGCAACCAATCAGGCTCTGTGCAGTCGAAAATTTTCAGCTGATTACGAATATTATCGAACTTTCGTCGAAAGCACTGCACAAAGCAGAAAAAATTGTGTTTTTAGCAGTTTTTGACGATTTCTTCATGGAAATTTTGGGTTTTGGGGGAAACGAATGGTTGATTCGTGCTCAGGGCACAAAATTACATCGAAATAGACTAGGAAAAAAAATATTAAAAATCCAAAATTTGTTTTGGATTTTCGGGGAAAATAAGTTTTTTCACTAAATCATCTATAACTTTTTTTCCTTTGGGATTTGAAACTCCACTCTGTGCTCAATCTCTTCGTTATGATTTTCTCTTTAAAATGTTTTTTTAATAATAAAAATCGGATGATTTTTCGATTTTTGGCAGAATTTCAAAGTTGGACCATCAATTTTTGCCAATTTTTCCATACATACCCCTTTGCCTCTTTTTTTGCGATTTTTCA
>JAPYZJ010000700.1:0-46871 GCA_030522765.1 Ophioninae sp. B BG-2022a
TACTCAACTTTTTGCGTTTAAACAGCTGAAGCTCTTAAATTCGACTTGATACAAAAAAATTACTATGGACACTTTTGCTAAGGGATAAATTACGAATCCGTCAAGCCTCATAACAACTCATTGAGACTTATTACTGAGGAGCTACATTCGCTCAAGTGAAAAATTGCTCAACTATGCCCCGCTCTACCCTACACGATCCTTACAATATCAATTTTTATCGTAGGTGAACAAGAAAAACGAGAGCTTCGATTAATTATCCAGCTTTTATTTACAATGAAAAGTATTGCAAACAGTGAAAAACATTGTGGGAACCATGGATGTGACTCTATACTGAGACCTCACTTTTTAAATAGAGAAAATATTAAAATAACATTCAACTCAGCCGGTAATGGATAATTAAATATTGACAAGTATTTCCAATATAAAAACTAAATAGATTTAATATTCTTTGTAAACGTGATACAAGAAAAGATGGAGGATACCCGAACGAGAGTTTTGTCGGTTTTTATTTACTTCCCGTTTGAATGTAGGTACGCTCGTTCGATGCTTTCGTTCGAACGAATTGGAGAGCTTCAGTCTCCGCTCTGAGGAACTTGCCATCGATAAAAGTTTGAGTGTTTCTCAACGGCAGCAGCCAATGTGCATCGCTCTCTATCGAGACGAGAATGATACGTCCGCTCGGTATTTTCCGACCGAAAACGTTCCCCGCCCCTTCCGACCCCCCCGCACCACCCGGTCTGCCGCACATAAAGATTCTGTAACGTGTCTGACTACGTTTTGACGTGCTCTGCAACGTCGTCCTCATAAAAGGAACGATAAGACAATGTGTCAACGTCGATCTGACATTTCAGTGACAACCAGTTAATGCCATGAGGGTCTAAGATGGAAAGGTCACTGAAGGAAGGTCAAGGAAACATGCGTTTTTAACCCTTTAAGCACGGTGGTAACCCTCATCATTCCCTCGATTTCCTTGAAATTTTCTTATTTATTCACTTCTCATCATATTAAGTGTAGCAAAAAGAAATCTATTATTTTTCCAATAGTTTTCAATGGCCTTAATTATCTGTATCTCGTAATTATCTGTATCGGCGTTAGAGAGATCAGATTTCGTACTGAAGAAACTTTTTCAACAATTTTGTGATTGGTGGACTGAGTTTGTCATTGGTTGACTCAAGAAAATAATTTATTCCCTTTGACTACACCTAATATGTAGATCTGATTTTTGCATTTCTTAGTTACTATTGAGACGAAAGTACTTAAACATAGAGTTCAATTGACGTAATTGTTTATAATGTGAAATTTGTAAACAAACTAGAAAGATTAAAATTATTTTTTCGAAAAGAATCGTTTTTGAGAAATCTATCGAAAAAAATAACTTAAAACTTGGTGTGAGAAAGCCTTCGGGTCACTGATTTCGAATTAGTTGTAGGATTTTTGAAATTCGAAATGACAAATGGCGAAATTGAAAACGATACGAGAATATTAATAACATTTTTTTACTTGGCGTTTAGGCGTTCGCTATTTTGGATCTTCGAATTTGAATTTCCAAATCTAATAGCCCATTCGTAATCAGCGACGCCAAAAACCCCGAGTAAAAGATTTTATCATCTTACGATCAGTTAGAAAATGTATGCTTCGAAGTGCTGAAGAGAAGCACGTAAGCGATCAATAAAGGTGAAAAAATGTTATTACTAAATTACATCTATAGATAATAACTATCATTGATGAATCATTATATAAAGAAAAGTTATTAAAGCCTTGAAAGTAAAGTTCTAATAATCTTTTTCGTGCTCCGCTAAACATAAATCGACTACATCTCATTTGAAATGAAACTCCAACGTATAGAAGGTTATGAGATTTTATTGCCCGGGAAAATGAGCAACAATTGCGTCGTTTACAAGGATCCAAGCAATTCGCAGATTCCAGCCACCTGACTCCGTAGTGACCGTGAGCATTCTTTTTTCCTTGAAATTCGCGTGTTAAAAGACGATTAAAGTACTCTCCAAGTATAATTATTACCTCGCAAAAAAATCGCAAATCTCCCGGCTGCCGAGAAGATTACCAAAAATCTCATTAGAGCTGAGTAATGATCCGCAGAGCTCCCCACTTACGCCAACTGACCCCTTAACGAAGTACAAGCTCGGCTCTTTTTCTGCTCTCGTATTTTCAGAAAATAAAATAACAGAATACATCGCTACGTTCGAAGATTTTTCACCAAATGAAAATGGACTTTGGTGTCGTAAAAAAGAAAAAAAATGGATTTTTGTATTTCTTCGTATAAATATCGAATTATTCGTAACTACTTTTGGAAACGTGTAATCTACGTTGCAGCTGAATAATCGAGTGATCCTGAATTTACACTTCAATCTGTTTTTCGTAAAACCATTTTAATCAACGATTTAATTGAAACATGGGCCCGGCGAACGTAGCCCTATGATAATAAATTCAAGCTGCTTTTATTATATTTCAAAACAAAAAAAGCATCCCAGCAAGAGCTTGGATTTCCCATTCATTTTTCATACAACCGAACACGATTATACATCTACGACCATGCGACTGGATACAGATATAGCGAATTCTTTGCCGATTTGGAAGTTGACCTCGTATAATAGCGAAATAATATATCTGTACGAAAAAAAAATGTTTGAAAGGATCATTCGTTATATGCCGCAGCAACAGCTGAACTCTCCAAGTTTTTTCACACGAATATATTCTGCGCCACCTCTCATTCTTCCTTCCCTATTTTCTCGCAATCCACGCAAGAGACCGTCCAGTTGCTCTTCCTCTCTTCCTCTCTCGTTCTTCCTCCCCCCTCCTCCCTCGAGCTTTCTTTTTGATCGTAGCCTTTTTTACAAGCCCTGCATAACAGAAGTGAAAAAAAATCCTCGGCACCGTCTTTTTTCATTCTAATAAAAATTGTTACACGCAAGCCTTCGGGAGAGGCGAGCCCACACCAATAAAGAAACAGAGAAACTCAGAGATTCCCACGAAAAAAAGGAATCTAGAAGAAAGGTTGTCGAGAACAAGGAAAGTTGAACGGGAATCGTACTCTCTTTTTTTAGCGATAGATACCTACCCGGTGTGGTCACTGATTATGCCAACGTCCTTTATCACTGAACAGATACTGACTTGTCTAGTCGCTTAAACATTCATACTTTGATATTAAGGCAGTATTCTACTTTGAAACTTGGAAAAATCGATTTTTTAGGGTCCTCGAACGTAAATATATTGAAGAATAGTCTCTCGAAATGGTGCAGGCATTGCTAATTAAACGTCAGATCTTTCTTTTGGAATACTTCTTTTGCAAAAACTTTCAACGCGTTTATACCTAAAAATACTTTTCTACACCGCTTGGTACTCCAATTTCCGAAACTACTCAACTGAGTAATATAGATTTTGATTACGTATTCTGTATATCTACCTACAACAACCGACTAAACTAGGATTATATAAACATTTTGATTTCATACTATTCTTCTTTGGCAAAAAGCAGTAAAAAACGTGCAATTATTTATCTTCCTTTTTTCGCCGCCATTTGTTATTTTTGCATAAACATTAAAACTGGGGCTCAGTCAGTTGTCAGTGATATATTAAACCTAAAAATTGAAAAAAAATCTATTTTAGATGGCCCATTTTTTAAATTTCAAATGCATAAAATGGATGATCTAAATAATATTAATGTATTTCAAGAGTATATTTATTGAGCCTAACAAATCCTATATCTTTATCCACAATTTCATTGAAAATTCATAAAAATAGTTTTTTTTTTGAGCGCCCAAAGTAGAATCCTACCTCAACGTCCTGTGAGTGATGCCTTCGTGCTTTCGATTTCCTCCCGCCTCGAATGAATTCATTAATACAAATTGGCCCCCGTGATACCAATCGAGGAGATATCGAACCCCGCTCGAAGCATGACGACAATTTATGAATAGTGGATTAAAAAAAACGATCATAAAATAGAAGATGGCGAGATAATCCAGCGAGTGAAGTGAACAGGAAGAACGTTATAGCATCCTTTGTCTTACTTCAATTATTGCTATACTAACATTTATTTATTATTTCGGCATTATTTTTTTTAAAGTTTTGTTTCTTTTTAATTTTTTTTTACTTGAATGTATTATTCATTATTATTCAGATGTATTTATATCAAAGTGATAAGAATCGCTGATCGCAAAATACAATATTATAATGACTTTAAAGATTATAATGATGTACCCTTTTGTTTAATAATGCATCTCTTTCCGTTCGGCACTTTTAATGCTAGTTTATTCTATTAACAAAAGGAATTTACGAGAGTGCCGATATACTCAGACTGAAGACTGAAGAATCGATCCCCATGCATGTATTCCACGGTTTCGCGTGAGTCGCTCTGGTAAAACGGTACGATATAAATTGTTTCCTTTTCTTGCTCCGTAAAAGTAGCGCAGTAAAACTCCGGAAATTACATGCATCAGAAGTACGAGTGATTCTGCAAATGTCTCTCCCCTGCCCCTCTGACTCTTTCGCTTTTTCCCTCACAGAAACACACGCACACATGGAGACACGAGTATTTCGTACCATAAAAAAAATTGACCACCTGCGATTTTCGTTCAGCGCAACGAAAAAGGGGAATGATAGATGGTGAGAAAAAAAACGAATGCGTGGCTGGTTAAAAATGTTGTTCGGTTTCCTCGTAAATCCGGAGCAGGTATTGGTTAATCGTCCGTGCACACTAGCACGGATATGACAAAGGGAGAGTACACGGTATGAGATAAACGAAATTGGATGTTCCAAAGATCCTTTAAAATCCAGAGAAACGCATAGCCTTGTTTGAATACTGTCATCAGAATAGTCTCCCGGATTTTTTCTTCCGAAGAAACTCCCTCGATGCCCACTTGTTAATTTTTCCTTTGTTTCTCCTCTCCTTCGCCCCGTTATTTCTCTTCCTCTTCGGCCATGTTCTCTCTAGGTGGAAACTCCTCAATGAGCTTCCATACTTTTTACTATTTTTGCGTTTAAATCCGTCGTCTTTCAACTCGTACACCTTGTCGTTCCAATCGAGCGAAGCTTCCAACGGCCGGATATTATATCCAGCTTGAAAACGTCCCAGTAAAAGTGATTCTCCAATGTCCGCTGGGGCGCGTGCACGAGTCCGGAAACTCGTGCGTACAAAGGAAAAGCTACCTGCATGGATCATACGGTTTCATAAATTGGACCACTGACTATTCGCCGACCATTTCTCTGTCATTCCGTTGCTCACTTCGGGTTTATTTTTAATTACGTTCATTTATGACGAACGTGACTTTACTCGCGTTTCGTTCAATTTTCAGTACCGTATTTTCGGGCTGATGCTCTTTTCACGATGTTCCCTTCTATTCGGTGAATAATATATTGATTGATTTTACCTTATGGAAATGTGAAAAATTTATATGATTTTTTTTTATTTCGCATTAAAAAATTTTGAAATTTTTAATTTGAGCAATCTTTTTTATGTAAAATAAAAACATTTCAAATATTGAGTTAAAAAATGTGGAATCTCAAATTAATCTTCATTAATTATCATTTTTAACCCTAAATTGTAATATAAAAATAAAAATGTTTTAAAAGATTTTTTTGTTCATTTCAATTCGAAATTGATATTAACATTATTTTTTTATTCGAAATGAAAAAAATTCACATCAATATGTCATCTTTTCATGAAGCAAGATCAATCAATATATCATTTTCCAAAAAGAGGAACTTTGTAAGAAGAGCATTAGGCCGAAAATACGATAGTGAAAACTGAACGAAATGAACAGACTTAAAGAAAATAAAAATCTTTTAATGAAAAATTTCGATCTTCAAACAATAAGACTGGGAAATCCAGAAATCATCGTATTGTCAATATCGCGTTCTTGCAACGATCACTGCCCGCCGGACGTTGTTCCAGACCCAGAAAGTATATTCCCGTTTGCGGACACAAGCTCGTTGCGCGAATTTTCTCATCTTACTCTTCGGTATTAAATCACGAAGCAGTTTTGAGATGAAATTGCAGCAAGACCTTTCCTCAGTTTTATCTTAATAACTGTTGGCCCTACGAATGCCGAGGGCTATTTAATGGGATCCAATGAAGCAGAGATGCCAAGAAGAGCGGTGCCTACCTCATGTTTAATACCTATGGTATTATCAGGGTAAATACGTACGTATGTTACACTCGCGAAATAACGAAATCACCATGGAGCCAAACGTTCATGCCATTCATTCGGATCTCATAAATGCATCAATTATTTTGTTTTTCACCTAAATACCGTCACCCTTCATCAATTTTGAAAAATGTGCATTGATCAGACTTAATCCTGACAATTCATTCGAATAAAAGCTAATAAAATGAAAGATCCTGCAAAAATGAGAAACGAAAAAAATCTATTTTAATGGATGTCGATTTGGTAATTAAATAGTTCAGTGAGTTTTCCTGAAAATTACGTCCGATTTATTTTTTCACGATTTATCGCTTTTTATGGTGTAAATAATGATGTTATGTTGGGAGAGACGATTTTTTAGGTTCGAAATTTGTGCACGAAATGAAGCATTTGAAAAATGTAAAAATCCAGTCTTTCACTTTTTCTCAGCGATTGTTCGTTAATTGAAAACAAAATCGTTAAACCGTTCCCGGAAATCGAGATACCGCCGTTTAAAATGAAATTCCGCAATATAGCTACCCACAAGATATTCCTACCGACCACATTGAGGAAGAATCGTTAAAAAATTGAAGCCTCAAAAATCGTCTTCTTCCACGCAAAACAACAGATCGCATACCTACTTATTGATCTGTTTTCTTCCCTTCCGTTCCATTTTCCTCCTCAACGAGAAGCAAATTTTTTTAAAAGGTAAATAAATTCCTACGATACCAGTACTTAATTTTATTTTAAAAAAATAACTAAGAAGAGGAACGCGCAGTCGGTTATTTCCATTATCACATGGAGACATTTAACGCGCTTTCATTAACGGAGCTGTACGATAATTATCGAAGCAAGTCCCATTCCAACCAGTCCTTGTCGTCCTGTAGTCCGCCTGTAGTAGCTGTCCGCCGTTCACAGGGTACGTGGGAGTAAGACTAAGGAAGAGAATCATGGATAAGGAAGATAACAAAACCCCATTCTTGATGAATATCATATTCTCGTCTCTTGAAGTCACGGATTCGTTCTCTTAGTTGCGCGCCATTACGTTTGGAAAGAGAAAACAAGAACTGATGCCACGAAGTCGCGAGAGAGAAAGGTGGAGGGTGAAAAGAGGGGCGAATGGCGGGGGGGGGGACAAGAGAAGGATCCTTGATAGGTTGCTTAGTGCGGTGGCAACCGCAGAAACCAACATCGCTAGCATGCTCAACCCAACTCTCGCCCCTTCGTTACCCTCCTCGCGTTTCTTTCTCCCTAGCTTTCTCTCAGAGACTATCCGTGACGAGGACCAACGGTATCGCGAATAATTAATATTGCGGTCCGTTTGCACGAGTAATCACAGTACTACGGTTCAACCACCGCAAGCCCGGAGCTCCTCAGTGAGCCCGAAGCTCCGCTTTTGGCTATGCCTCTCGTCTCTGCCACTCGTCTTTGCGCCTATTTCTATCGCCCCCCCCCCCCTTCCTTTCTCTCTCCCGCTCTCTCTCTCTCTCTCTCTCTCTTTGGTACAGAGAGTGCACACAGCATTGCAAGAGCGCTGGCAAAGCTCGCTTACGGGGATCTCTCCTACCCAAGACTTGTTGAGAGCACAGGACTCAAGAGGATTTGGCCGATACACGCGACCCGTTGGATGGACCCTTTGTGCTCCGAAAACTACAATCCTGTAATATATTCCGCATCCTATCGTTTCTTTGTGTACAAAAGGTATAAATAAAAAAAATAAAAAACGTATTTCATATTTAAATGCATTCAAGTCAGCTAACGGTAACAAGATTCACGTTCTGACTTCTCAATGATCGGAAAGACAAGATTTCATTTTCTTTTTTTTTTTTTTCTTTCTATTAATTCTATCGTACAACGATATCGGCTCGTAACCTGGTGTTATTCAGACTTGAATCTTCCAACTTTCGTCGAAATGTCCTTTGCGAATTTAACTCTATGAAGAAACGAATTATTATCGCTTACTTTAATCGGTGTATGATATACTTGGGCAATCGTTCTTTTTATTTCTTTTTCACTGAAAAGTTATTTACGAAACGAGTCATCCAAGGTTAGACACGTTACACGAGCTTCAATGACTGATGAATTCTAAGAGACTCTAATTTTATATGGAAAGGAAAATAATTGAGTTTCATTTGAAATGACTTTTTTGCAGCTTCCTCAAAATTCGACGATTGTATGAGAAATATATTTGATCGCTTAAATAGCTTTTGTCATATTTTGTTCTCCTTTATTCTCATAGGTATTTTTGCGTCCCCCACGAATATTAAATGTGGTAAGGGTGAAACGGTTTTTCTGCTTTGTCTACGTAGGTACGTTGAATAATGAGAGAGAAAAGGATCGAGAGAAAGATTGAGAGGGTTCCTTTCAAGATGGCTAATAGATAAGTAGCGAGAATGCAAAGCGGATGTCTACGCGAGAGATCAAGAAACTTGCAAATTTCCGTTCGATATTTGCTACTATTTCCCACGATACTTCGTAAAACTTGCGCGCGTTGTTTGTAGGCGTGTCTGCAATCTAAAATACGTACAGGGAAAATTAGGAAGAAAGTTCAACTGTACGCGATTCAGCGGAGAAAATTAAACCCGGATTTGAATACAGGGGTGAAACGGTGTTGAGTGAATTTACCCGCGAGATCGTCGAAAAAGTGAAATTCTTTTCTATTTTTTTTCTTCTCAACGTGTACTTAACGAAATGAGTCGTTTGCAAATATCGTTGGGCAGAGAGGGTAGATAGAAGCTAGGAGAGACAGACGGAGAAACATAGGGGGAACACGAGGGAGATGACCCGCAAAAGAAGGTAGGGGATGTAGATTAAAAAAATTATGGAAATCCCGGGAGAAAAGATCGCTGAGGGCGCAAACCTCGAAACGATTTGCCAAACAAATCGACGAAAAAAAAAGAAAAAAGACTAATCGTTTACAACAGCTACGTGGCACTAATCGCGTTTGCCGGTCGTTGAGGGGAAAGAAAACGTCGAATCGCATTGGATGGTCGAATGGATGGGGAGTGAGGGACCGAGTTTGAATTTAAGACACCCTCTTCCAATTAGATTTGGTGCGATAAAAAAAATGCTTCACCAAGCACTGTCGTCGTTGCTGGGAAACCAAGTCCGCAAACTTCATACCAGTCAAAAATCGCTCGCTATCGCTCTCTCTCTCTCTCTCTCTCTCTCTCCCCTCTCTTTCCCTCCTCTCTCTCACTCTCTCGTCTCTCCCTATCTCTGCTCTTGCGCGGGAAGTAATTTCGAGACTTTAACAGACTCATTCAATTTCCCCTCAGACGAATTTCGATAATGCGTGTGGTATATGCCCTCCGCCAATTTCACTTCGCCGTTCGGGGAGAACGAATTTTCTCTGCACGATGAAACGTAGAATGAAATACAAACGTTTCTAATGTCTACGCTCAGGAAAGAAACATTAAAAACGCTCGTTTGCTTGTTTACTGTTTATTCGTTCAACCGAAGTGGCAACGTCGAGTCTCTGGGAACCTTTAAGAGACCAAGTTGGTGCATCAACGATTTGAAAATGAGAAAAAAAAAACTAATTTACTCCCTGCCTCTGGGGGGCAGAAATTAGGAACTCGAGTGGAAAGTAGAAAGAGCACAGGGGTGCTCAGAGAGGTGGAATCCCGACGAGCTGTTGGTACTTTTTGCGCTCCGGCACTATCGGGTCATCTGTGGTCATAAAATTGTACACATTTATAATATACAGCGGTCGAGTTGAATTTAATGAATCTGTCAGTTAAAAAATGCTATCCTCTCCCTCTCGTTGCCTCTGCATCATTCTTAATTCGTTTGACCTACAGACGTATTCTTTCGACTGGAAATATGGTAATAGGGGATGAATGGAATCGTTACTGGGAGATCGAAAGTTACTTTGCATAGCAACGATTCAACAGTTAATCGTGTCGTTATCGTTTTAGTTACACGTTCGTATTTCGCGAGGTTTATTGAAAAAAAAAATGTGACATTTGGTGCGGCAATTTTTTGCTATCGAAAACAATAATGCACCTGCTCACGCATCTTTGCTCGTTTGCGATTATTTTGGCCAAAAACATCGTAATGATGCCTCAGCCACCGGGTTCACCGGATTTGTCCCTCTACGACTTTTTTCTGTTCCCAAAACTGAAAAGAGCCAGGAAAGGAGGGAGATTTGCCTCGATTGAGGAGAGATGAAGACCGCATCGCTGGGAGAGCTCGAGAGGCCATAACAAAAAGCCCACATCAGAAATGCTTCGAGGATTGGAAAAAGCGCTGGCACAAATGTAGGGGAAAGGCGGGTAGCCTCGGCCGTGTCCTATAAATGTATGCCCGCTGTCTCTTTACTAGTAATTTTTTCGTTGCCTTGTGTTCTTTCGCGTCCTACCAGAGGCGCGCAACGAAAAAAATTACTAGCGAAGAGACAGCGGGCATACATTTAGGACATGGCCGGGGCTACCCGCCTTTCCCCTACTATATCTAAAGGGGATTACTTTGAAGCGGACAAAAGCGATATTGATGAATGAATAAATATTTCGTTGTGCCTTCGTTTACCATATTCGGGTTATTACCCCCCGTCGCTACTTACTTATTTGTCCTGTTTTTTTTTCCTTTTATTTCTCTCCTTTTCGTTTTCTTACCCCACCTTCCGGGCGTACCCAGCTTCTCTCTTTGTATCACATTTACCATGGTTACAAGGAAACTGCGGAAGGCCCATACCGATATAGCCAGTCCGAAGTTCGTCCCCCACCGATGGAAAGGGTTTCATCGGAATATCTCAAATAAAAATTTCGTCAACTACAGGGGTACAAACCCGGGACCTCTCAATTTGCTGGCAGATACTCCAACCGTTTTACCAACGGATGAGTTTTTGCAAAAATAAATATGTTTCGCGACAAATAAAAAGTCACCATATTTCTTAACGAACCTCGTACATATCTCCTAATTGATCGAAATAACGCTCCGTCTCATCGGAAATACCAAGCTTGAGAGAAGGGCGGAAGAAAAAATAGTTGTTCGCGAGGTTGAAGGGAAAATGTGAAAAAGAAGTTGTTTCCAGTTCGTGTGGCGAGGGGCAGGGGGCGGGGGAGTATTATAATTCTCGTGCGACTGATTTGCCGCAAAGGAGAACGGGAAAAAGAGATAGAACGCCGGAGATGGGTGGGCTCCGTGAGGGAAGATGAAAGCGCCAACACAACGGTCTACCGCGGATGTGTATGGCGCCCTTCTTCCATCCCCGTAGCTTAAGCCGAGTGAAAAAAAGGGAGCGCAGGCCAGCCCCTATGTCTATTATGTCTGGCTCACGAGTGCCACCCCCACAGTTGGGAATTAAGAGTAGTGGGAAAGTGATGGAAATCGTTGTATGCACGTGTGTGTATGTGCGCGCGGGCGTAGAACCTCGCGAGCAAACGACCAAGAGCTTATTTGATGAGCGAGGAAGACCCAGAGTTCTGCCAGCGCTTAACAAACTGCTGAGAAACTCTTTCTCCGCTTTCCTCTTTGGCCATGTCTCGTTTCCTCTCACTCTTCGTTCCACCCTCTTTCTCGCCTTCCCGACAGATTTGTGCTTCAACGTAGCCTGCATACACCCGTTCGCCTACCCTTTAACGTATTGTTTTTCCGCTTCGTTCTCTTTCTAAAATGCCCATACTCTTATTCAACCTCAACATCCCATGAACGACGAAATCAAACAATTGACAAAAACCGCCGTACATGTGTTTTTTTACAAAAAATTATGGCAGACCTAATGAGTTTTGGGTTCGATAATTTATCGAAGTCGTGTTAACACAGACTCTACGTGTTAACTGCCATCAACTTGGGCTGGGCTGTAGTGAAAGGGATGGAAGTGAAATAAGCTGATAATAATGATAAAATTACATAAAATTCAATTGAGAAAGATATTAAATGAAAAGTAACAAAGTGAATGTTAAATAAAACAAGGTAAAAGTAAGTCGAGGTAAAATGAATATTTAAATAGCAGGAAGTCATCATAATTATTTCACAGTCATTCGATCATTACAGAAACGTATGTTTTAAACGGGTATTCATGATAATTGTTGGAATGCATCTTTAAAAAATCAATCCGCAACGACGATTCAGAAAAAAATATGAATAAAAAACTCACGAATAATTGAAATGCAAGTTATGAAAAAATTAAAAATTTTTATCTACGCAAAAATATTAATACAAAAAAATGATTTTTACCATTTGTGTCATACGAATTTATTATGTATCTGTACCGTATGATTGTATCTGAGTATATAACTGTAATAAATATTTCGAGCCAATCATACTCATCATGCAATATTTTTAACGGATTTTAACTATTTTTTAAGGGGGTCAATAATGAAATTCAGATATCGTCCGAACAGCAGCCATCATTATGCGTATATATAGCGAAATTTCAGTAAACTCAGATCGAGTAATCGGGAACGTATTAACAAACTTGTCGGGAGCAATCTATCTGATTAAAAACTTTCTGATTACAGCGTACACTTCTCTGAAAATATCCATTCGCTTTTTTTTTCTTGCTCTCTTTCACTTTTACTTCAGTCTACCTCTACCTTCCTCTATACTCCTATCGTGGTTCTGAAGTAGAAAAACTAATTTTAACAGTGTTCGTATTTATTTTACGTTGCCATAAACAACAGTTTGTTTCACTGAAAAAGTGTGCACTCTACATTTTGGTTTCCATGAAAGGAAATAAAACATTTATTCTGGTTTGTAGAACAGTTATGGCTTAAAAATTTAGATTGTAATTGTCAATTTTCGCATAATTCCCAACTTGACGATTTAAACTTGAAAAGTACAACGGTTAACGCCTCCAGAATATAAGCAAACTTTTTAACTTTAAGTACGCCGAAAGTCAACTGTTCGTAATACGATGGATCAACAATGGCAGATATAACAAAATCAATCGAGATAACAAATGAAGGCAACCAATGGTGGCCCTCTATTGGTAGCCCATACTCAGCCGTTTATTGACTGAAGTACCCCATGGGCCAGTATTGATCGGACAATGGCAATTGTTAAAAAATCAGAAGTGATGGCGTCCAATACTAATCCATCAACAAGCCAGATATAGGCAAGTGACCCTTGGTCACTTATTCATAACCACACGTTGGCCAAGGCTTGGGCCTGTTGATATTCTTGGCGATCCTTACATGGAAATTTTCGAGTCCAATAGGGATATTCAGATATTCTATTTCCACTCTGTAGGAATTCTCTTTTAATGTATGTCCAAACACGTCGTTATTCTTGTAGCGAAATTTTCAAATCCGCGACTAAAATCAATGGAACGACTTACCTTGTATGGTCCCAGATTCTCCACGATGCAGGTAAAAATCGCCTCCCGGCCAACCGATATGGTCAAATTATTCAGGGGCTTCCCAAATCTGGGTAACTCTGGAAATAAGTATCGTAAATGTTAGTCCAGAAGTGTACGGATGAATGTGTCGTGAACTTTGATATACATGAGGTTTGTTCATAGAATAAGATGACTTTTGAAATTTTGGGGGCTACGTACATTCGATTTACGATTGTTATGTTGGTACATAAGTTTCTAACATGTATCGACGTCATCAACGCTTTGCATATTTAGTTTGTATTTAATAGACATGAAGGTTAGATCTGTTTTGATGTGGCTACCGATTTTTTTCTGTCGAAAACGAGAATGCACCAGCTCATGCATCGTTGCTTGTTCGTGATTGTTTTAGCCAAAAACAACACCGTAGGTAATCATGTCTCCGCCACCGTGTTCACCGGACCGGACGATTGAAGATACAAAGATCGCATCGCTGCGAGAGCTCGAGGCCATACCAAAAAGCGCACATCAGAAGTCCTTCGAGGATTGAAAAAAGCGCGGACACAAGTGTATCATATCTAAGGGGGATTACTTTGAAGGGCACGAAATAGATATTGACGAACAAATCAATATTTTTGGAGAAAAATTAAAAGTCACTTTATTTCGTGAGCAAACCTCATATATCTTGACTCGATCCTTATTGCTTTTGTTGACAAATAAAAAATGCACTAAACAGAAATCACTTTCATTTCTTAAATTTTTGACGATTTTTCGTATAAATTGATTTTTCTTGGCTCAACCGAGTGACGAACTCAAAACCAGACAGACACGACATTGATGCAGCATTGAAGGTAATTCAGTAAAATTTCGAAATTACTTTACAAGTTTTTTTTCGATCGACGGATATCCATTTCTAAGGGACGAAACAAAAAGAAGTTTATTCCTCAGACGTACCGCAGTAAATTACCTAGTCCAATTTGCTTGCAAGCGTTTGAAAAATGACAAGTTTATGTTGATAAAAAGTTCGAATTTTATCGTAACCCCTGCAAGGATCGAAGATACGATTCATCTTCATCGCGTGAGGAAAAACAATTTCTTGTCTCCATTATCAGGCGAAAAAGTTCAATGCCGGATACAAATCGCTTTCACCACTCCGGTCTCTCCCCATTTCAAGCGTACACACACGGAGAGAGAGAGAGAGAGAGAGAGAGAGAGAGAGAGAGAGAGAGAGAGAGAGAGAGACACACACAATAAAAGTCAGTACGTGAGCCAAGACACGATATGACAGTTCTCGACGTATCGGTATATTGAGACGCTTCGGAGATAAGGCGAGTTATATCCAACGGCCCGAGAAAGGCCAATATCGTGTGATCAATCCTCGGTACTGTCACGTCTCGGGTATTCAACGCGAGAAGCGCGAATTTTTTCCTCCGCTTGTCTTTATAGGCGCCGGTTGCACCTGCGAACTCCTATTCCACCTCAAGCGTTTGGTACAAAGAGTCCCAAAAGTAAAAAGCTTCGAAAAATAGAAAAAACCAAAATAGTTCAGAAATCTTCGACACCTAAAAAATAGTTGAGTTGAATAACTTCGAGTTAACTATACTTGGTGTATTCATCATAAACTATGCGCCGAAAAAAACAAAGATACGAAGATATTCGATGAAACTTGGCTTGGCGAGTTTTGGAACTTGGTGTATATCGTTACGTCACACACACACACACACACACACATACACACACATGTTTGATATGACGTCTTATATTCAAGCGATATACAATCCATCATCTATTCTCCGAACTTCCTTCCTCTCACACCTTTCTCAGTGCACTTCGTAAAGTCCTGGGTTTTAAATAAATTTTAGATCTACGAATATATGCTAGTATAGGTGTGTTTTTATACGTATAAATATAGAACTCTCGTTCTGAAAGTTCCTTCGTTTTTGGACGGCGTTGAGTAATTTTTTTGAAAGACAGCTCACCGTTTTCTCTAACGCTCCCACGCACCTTCTTTCCATCGATTTTTTTATTGAAAATCAGCGATAAAGTGATGTAAAAAGCTATTGGGAACTTCATTTGACTTTTCTCATGAAATATTTAACGTAGCATATTAAAAAATGTGAAAAAAAGGCGGCATTTGTTCCGTTATATTAGAGAGCAAAAATACTAATTTTTAAATGTTATTATATTAATTATTACGAATTGCCTATTACGTGTCAAACATATATCATAAAGTTTAGTGGTTTATTTATAAAGTATGGAAATTTTAAATTCATTACTTCCTTTTTGACAAAAAACGAAACCTGGTGAAGCTTATTTAATATTTCAATCCGCTTCTGCCTCGAAAAATACATCAGCTTATTGAATAGCTTTTTCAGCAAAACTATCGCGCTATTTACAGTCAACAGGATGGAGAACAGCGAATTCTGGGTAAAACCGGACTTTCAAACGAAGAAAAAACACACAACCTCAATGCAAAGCGCAAAATAGTAGATGAGAAGAGGATTTCATTAAGTAATGAAAAGATATAATCTGGGTCGATGGCCATACCGAGAAACTCGACAGAGAAGCCTTTGTTCGTTCACCGGTGACATTTAATTCCGCGATAAAGTTACCGTTTCCAGGTAAATCGTTCGAGCTTCATGATTATCCAGGCTATTGCGGATCAAAGCTCCCGTTGG
The DNA here is from genome assembly GCA_030522765.1 of Ophioninae sp. B BG-2022a. Classification (NCBI taxonomy): domain Eukaryota; kingdom Metazoa; phylum Arthropoda; class Insecta; order Hymenoptera; family Ichneumonidae; species Ophioninae sp. B BG-2022a. The sequence goes on from JAPYZJ010000700.1 coordinate 16,095, forward strand.
TACGTCACGAGCTGTCAATTCCCTCATTATTTTTCTACAGCTGCTACAACTTTGTCGTTGCGGTCTGAGTTATCGTACGATCGATACGTTCTTCAGTGAAACGTGTCATTCCTAATAGTCATATTTGGAAATCCAACTGATTTTCACTGCTTCGGTCACAGAGGACCGAAAGCTTCATCCCTGAAATAAAAAAGAAAACCACTGGTCTCGTATCGCTCGCACGATCATTGTGTATTTCAAACGACGAGATGTTAATCGAGTGAATTTCCGCCTCTGACAAACGTTTTTATAAATAAATATGTCGCACGATTCGTTTTATACTCCAAGCAATTTGAAGGATCGATCGTTCGAGACATTGAGACACCAATTGATCCTCCATCGCGAGTCGCGCCAAGTGTAGTGTCAAATGGGAACATTGGACCTGTCAAAGTTCCTGTCAGGATGAAAAGTGGAACGTAACGAATGATGGGATGAGGAGTTAAAGACCCTTTTATCCCCAGCACCCGTTCGAAACTTACCCTACCTCTTGAACGAGGTCTGCGTGAGCCCGTGTACCCGCACACATGACCCGATGTGTACTGACTTACGATAGTATGCCCCGTATCCGCAATATATGCCAGTGAGATTGCGACGTCACCGGAGATACTGTATAATTTGGTTAATTAATTAAGAGAGGGACTGAGAGTGAGAGAGAGAGAGAAATGTACACCGAGCTCTCTGTGAGCCAGCTACCACGGGTAATTAATCAACAACGCGATGGACAAATATTCGTTTCCAGGATGCAGTACGAGTCGTATCAATTATGTAGACCAAGGGCTTTCAGCTGTAAGCACGATGTAGAGAGAGTCTCATTTCTCTCTCCCTCTCTCTCTCACTCCCACTCTCACTCTCTCTCTCTCTCTCTCTCGATCTTACACGATCAGTTATAACGAAGGAGTAAATAAAGCCACCGACTTATTGGGATGGAAATGAAACTGCGATAGTGAGAAGGCAAATGAGGGAAAGAGGACGGAGTAGAGAGAGAGTGAGAGAGAGATTTAGCCTACGGTTGGTAGACACGAAACCTTTGATTCACTTAGTCGGAACGGATCCCTCGACGGTCTCGTGTCCCACGAGCGATTGCGCGTGTCCAATTTGCGACAAGATAGACTCGGTGGAGTGACCACGACGGAGCCACGGTTTCACCCCGAAAATTGATGCGATAAGCCACAAGGCAATGACAAGTGGTGACGCGTCAGTATTCCCAATGATCGTCGAAACGTCACGAGACAACTCGGTAGGGCTGATACCGTTGATGGAAGATAAGATTCGAACGATAATAGGCTACCATTTCCGGCTATCGATCGGCGAAGCTATTGGATCGTATTAATTAGCAAATAGCGGATGAACTGTTGCACACTACGCGCACATACGGGAGAACCGGTGAATCCTCTGAGCGGTCTGTTGTAATCTCTCTGTCGGAAGGCATTCCCTCTAACCCCCTCCCCTCCCCCCCTTCCTCTCCGTCACTCTCTCTCTTGACGCTTTGTGGAATAAGGCAACAGGCAATCCCATGCGCATCGCGAAACAATTCGAAGACTCGGTCGTCCGACCGTTCGAGAGGTTCTTGCCCGACCATTCCTAAGCTCCATAGAAGCAGCGATGGAGAAACGGAAAGCGGAGATAAGTGGTAGGAGGGGTTGGAGTGTAGAACTTCCCGTGGAGCGCACAGTAATTGAGTGATTGACTCGCATATTGACTCAGAGAGAGGTTCGAACGACCCTCAAGTTCCAACCTCGTAATCGTTACTGGATCGCAATTACAATGGCTTCTACAGATTATTTGGCGCGAGTTTGTGGCTGCGTGCTAATATCTCATGGAGACCATTAGGATATTCGATGCTGATGACAGCTGTACAGCTTCTGGACAAACTCTCGAGCGAAATTTACCAACTAGAAACCTTGTCCAACATTCAGCTAGACAGAACTGTCAATCACTTGACGAGCTATTTAGGCCACGCTCAACGAATTAAACATTCAACCACTTCGATTGAAACTTGAACGGATTAAAGTTCAAATGCCAACTCTTCTTTGAGTACGCTTAAGTGATCGAGATAAATAAAAATTATTGTTTTAATCGCCATTCTCTCGCTATCTTTTTCTCTCTAGTGTTGAACCCTAAAAATAGTTTTACCAAATGGTTTCATTTCCATTAAAAAATATCATATTGATTTAACAACAAAAATATCGGTATTACAGAAAAATACAAATATACGGTTACTCAGAGATAACAAAAAAAAGTTCAATCCACCCAACGATGGCAATACCAATTTTTTTCAAAAACATTTATGGAATTCACTCACCCCATTTCTTAGCCCCCTCACGCAGCTTCTTTTTTAATTTGTTTTATTTTGAATCGGTGACACAGCGATGTAGAAACCCATTGGGGAACTTCATCTGACCTTTCTCGTTGAATATTAAATATAGAATAATTGAAAATGTGCTAAAATTACGCTAATTGTTCCATTACATTAGAGAGTAAAAAAGTGTTATTTTTCAGATATTATTATATTTATTATTATATATCATGAACACATGTTACGACGTTGAAATATTTTTGTTGGACTTCGGAAATATCGAATTCATTATTTCCTGTTAGACAGAAAATGGAACATAGATAAAAGTAGCAACAAAATCTGTCCCAAATTTGGACACGTGAAGGATTGCGTTCCGATTAAAAAAAAAAAAAAATTCATACTAACCAATCTATCAACGAGATCAGATTTACAAAATGTTTGTACTTCTGAGAAATACCAACTTCCTGAATAACAACCGATTATTTCTTAAGATTTAACAGATTCGTCATCATTGCCAATCCGATTCATTCTCTGGAGGCTTGTACAGTTCCATTCAACGAGTGGAAGACGAGTTGAAACGTAGTTGAGCCAAGGGCGCGAAACGGATGTACAAAGATATAATAACAACGGTGAACTATTAGTGACGGAAGCTATATTATAGAGATGAGACAGACTAGATATCTATATTACGATAGTTTGCTGCTGCTATTGACTTTGTTCAAAATAGAACGGCTTCGCGCACTCTGTAACTGTACCACGACTCTATAGGTGGAACCATCAACTGTACGTGCATGCATCCATAGGTTGGTTAGATTTGAATGTGCATATATAGATTTAGCTGACAGTACATTCCTGTACAAACTGTTATTGGAAGTTCCGGCGACGGAATCGCCTCGATTCTCCTTGTGGCGGCATCACAACCAGGACACGTTCGGTGAACCGTGATGCAGATTGCAATTGCCAATAAGACGAGAACCGGAGGAAACAAGGAAGCGAACACGAATGGGGTATCAGGTTTTCCATGAAGCCGTTTCCCCGATTCAAAATTTTCCTGATAACCTCTGTCCCTTTTTGCTTCAACATCTAATGCATATACATATTCAAGCAGCATGTTCCAAGCAACTAGATATAGACTTGTTGATTATGGATTTGGATATGATTTTATTGATTCCACCCTGTGGAAAGTGGTGCGGACATATGTATTGACCTCTCTTTGATCAAACGATAGATAAATCCAGTTGAATTTTCACCCTGTCAATCAACAAATATCGGGAATAACTCGAGGGTCAATGATTGATGGATTGAACGATTGCGAAGCGTCCAACGCCAACCTCGGTACTAAATATGATGAACGGTACATTCGAGATTCTCGGCTGGTGTGAACGTTTTCGTACGTCACTATTTTCACTAAATCGTTCATCGGGAACGATCGATATTTCCTGACACTGTAATAACCGTTTCCAATCTATAACCTCTAATATCCCATCTCGCGAAATCCCACAGCGATTTTGTTGACTCGAGTAAAAATTTGGACATCGTAATGTCTTTCCCCTATCTCGGATGACGGTTCGTGTTGGTTGACTCAGGGATAGAAGAGGCCTGGGCAGCGACACCGCTGCCCAGGCAATTCGGACTGGCATGAATATTCATCAGTCGATGCAATCGTGATATCCCGCGACGCCTTTATTCTCTCCCTAACGCGTTTCGAGATTTATTTAGATTCTTTTTCAAGTGGCAATTCGCGCTTTTCCACGCTATCTTCCAGGGCGTTAAGGAGTAGTCTCCGTCCAACGCGTGTACTCCATCGCGTGACACAATCGCGGCAACATCTGCCGCCTCTGACCCGCCAAAGTATAGCGGCGTCGTCACTTCGTTCGTTGTATTCTTCAAGGAAGGATGAAAAGAAAAAAGAAAAATATGTAATCCCTCGAACACGTGTGTTGGTTGAGGATACAAAGCGTACCTGTGGCTTTCACGTTGGTAATTAACATTGGAATGGTTCGCGATGGTGAAGCGTATTACGTATCGACTGCCACCAAAGACAGGACGTAAACCCCGTTGGTAGTCTATACGTAATCGGACTCTTACGTGAACGAGGGAAACACGTAGACGATTCCTATGCCTTTCCTGATGTAAATTTATGTACGCAGACGTGAACGTAGTATGGTACTGGTAGCAATGCGTTTTCGTAGTACCTCTTGATGGCTATAAATCCGAAACGTGGATAAGCCCTTATCGCAGGCCCTTTACTCCTAGCCAACCAACTCTGGCTCTCTCTCCCGTGCCCTCCGTCTCTCTTACCTGTAGATGTATTTTTGCTCGTGTAGACGTACACCCTCCGTAGGAGCGCGAAAGCTTTGAACCATTTTGCAGACCCTACTCTCTCGAGTATTTAAGCGTGCCCTGGAGGTACATCGAGTCCTCGTTCGAGAATAAACCGTTCATATCCAATCTTCCCCGCGTACACGAATCAGACTTTGTTCCCTACATACGAATGCTGTTAAAACGTCCAACGTTTGCCATCTCTCGTGATGAAACGACAAATGAATCAGAAAACGAATTTGTTCTATAGTGTTTCATCAGAACAATAGCAATTCTACTCTGAATTTACAGTCTCGAATAGTCCTTTGTGTACTTTTGAATTTTCCAGCTATCGCCTTCAACATCCTTCGTATAAAATGGGACTGGTATAAAAATTACGAGCAATTTTCATATATTATGTTGTTTCGTACGAGTGGGCTTTTACATTCCGAATTAGCTGAAGTTTTGATGAATCCGGAAAATGTACAAGCCTCGCTAGCGTATTAGAGTTAACCATTTAAAGTATTTCAATGGTTATTTAAATGCCATTACCAATAATGGTAAATTTTAAGTTCCATTTGAAGCGTTAAGGGGAGCATAAGAATGTCGAATTGTCCAGGAACCTTGATACTGCGACGATTATCGAATGAAGTTTGGGTTTTTGAATTTGAGGCTTGTGAATCATTTCGGAAAAGTAACATTTTCATTTATACCATTGACCCGGATCACCCATCATTCCATATTGACAGCTATTGCTTATTGATAGCCGCAGTTAATCCTACTACGATTGTACGTTCACCTAAGCTTCAGGTGACGAGCGTAAATCGTAAATGTACCAGATATAATACGTGCCGTCCCCATCTGGGCTGGTATCTTCGAAAATCGAAGCGGATTATTTGCTCGAGATTCAACGTGAATCGCTCGGTTTACCATGTATTTAATATTTAACATTTTGGCTGTTCCGAGCTTACATCGTGGAGTCAGATTTAAGCAAGTACCAGTGAATAACTGTCGACCACCGTTCCCATCACGTATTCCGGGAGTGCGCCGCTCTACTATCTTCGTGTACTAAAATATGAAATGCCTTGACTAGACACGGGACTTATCCGTTAATACCTATTGAAAAAGATAGGCACAACAGATGTACACTCGTTTGGTCTACATTTAGCGTTGCAGAATCGAATGCCCGATCGGTTTTTTTTTTCGCCCGCAATGTCCTTAATCTGTTGGCATGTTCGAAATAAAAATGCAGGTCTCTACCGTTAAAACGTTGCGATCACACGAATATTGAAAAATGGTCGCTGGTAGATTGGCCATTTGTGTAGCTATGAATAACGAAGGTCACTCGAACATTAATTTGTGTTACGAACCCAAGCAAACCCAAAGACGTTCGGGAAAAAATGTCATATCAACCAAAAACATCCATTCCATAAAGATTTTGAAAAATGTAGTAAATATTCGGAAGTGTCGCTCCTGTCAGAATGATATTTTCTGATATTTTCTTTGTGATTTCGTACAGTGAAAAAACATCATATTTAATATTATTATGGCAACGCATCAGCAATATCTATGTCAATAAAAATATCTTTAAAGATTTGTATTCATCGATCTTTATCGAACATATTTTCAAGATTTCTAAATGAAATATTCTGTTATTTTAAAATAAATATATATGCAAATTATTTTGGTAATTCTTCATCATAAAAGTGCTAAATAATATCAAAGATAGCACGTATGAAAAAAATGTTGATGCATTAAAAAAATTATGCGTCGTTACAGTATGACTTAATATAAGGTTTTATAATAATGAAAAATTGATACAAAAATTACAGCCTCTTTTTAGTGGGAATGACATTTCCGAAAATTTACCTAAAAATTTTATTAGCTCGATCGAGTATTGAAACTTGACTCGGGGCAGCAAAAGTTTTTTTCCAAGATTTTACTTGCTCCAATAAAAAGTATCCTGTGTCGATGAAATATTGAATAAAATTACCCGTCCCGTTAGCCATCATTTGGGCGCCCGGGTGAGTCTTGTTTCGAATTGACCTATCACGATTGCGACTCACCACAAATTGTTCGCAAAACGAATTAACGTAGCGCACGCAATGCACTTTAACTTATTCTACGTCAGCACATATCTGAATCGGTTTCAACCGGCGACAAGAACGATGTAAAATATGTTCCCATGGCATGAACAATACAGCAGCGTCGGTGGAGAAACAATGGATAATCGGGGAGAAAAAGCTCTAACGCCACTCAATTTACAAGTCATGCTCGTATGGGTGGGCTCACTTTTCCCCCCGTGAACATGTTTCTCCTCTGATGAGCATCGTCTGTGTATCTATACCCCCCGCACATGCGCGCACTCGTACATTGGAGCGTAGGTGTAAAATTAAGCTCATGCACATGGCTAACGCGGAACTTCGCAATGCAATGAGTGATATGTATGATATATGTATGCATGTTATGATATGCTTGGTGCATATATGTTTATAGCTGATAATAGTATTTATTATCTAATTATTATGATTTTATCATCATTTGTTAATAAATGGCACTTACTATTTATTTATATGGTTCTAATTAACGATAAAACCTGCTGAAAAGATTGTAGGATTCATTGATGAATTATTATTCATATTTTATTATAATTTGTCAATAAACGGTATTTATACACTACTGGAAAAAATTAAAGGATCGAAAAAATATGCCAAGTTTTAGCCGTTTTTTCGGTGGCTGTATCTTCGTCAAAAATGGTCGTATCAGACTAAAAAAAAATAATTTAGAGCTCGAAGTCTCTAGTTTCGAGATTTCATAATGAAAAAAATGTCAAAGCCACTTGTATCGCTCAATCCTGAAGAATACAGTGAAAGAACAATTTTCGAAATTTTATCGGCTTTTCTTTCTGGTGCACGGACTTGGAAACAATTTTTCGATTAATGTTCTTCCATACGCTACATCGTTTTGAAAAATCCGGAAAAAATAGGGTTTTTATGTTTTTTTGTAAAGTCCGATACGACCGATACGACCATTTTTAGCGAAGATACAGCCACTTGAAAAACGACTAAAATTTGGGATATTCTTTTGATCCTTTAATTTTTCCAGTAGTGTATGTCAATCATCAATAAACATCCATGGAAAAAAGAGGAAATTAAAGTATCTATGCTCTATTAACACTACAACCATGATATGATTGAGACAGTTATGAGTTAACATTTGCCTCATCTGATACGTCAGAATCGACCTGCCATTTTTTTATGGAGAAATTATTTATTTTGCAAGCTTAGTGGAATTTATATTATTGAACGTAATTGCCATCGTTCGGTATAATTGTTTTGCACTTTTTGAGGAACTTGAAAACACCGTGACAAAATGTTACATGAAACAAACTCAAAAAAAATAACATTTTTATTTATATGCAATCCATTAATCAGTCAACTTCATTAATTTACTCGATATGCTCAAAGTACTCAGCAAGTCGGTGTGCCATTGATCAAAGCGAGTAGAAAATCCGATAGGACAAGGTCTCCCTTAGCTTGAATAACATTTCCCATTCGAGTGCTTTCAACGTATCTCAGATTACTTTTAAAACGAGTTATCTAACATCGGAATCTAGCAAAACTACATATTTCGAGTGAAATTAAAACAAGGTTTATTACATAATTAAGATGACTTTTCAAATTTCGTGGGCTACATACATTCGATTTTAGATTTTTTTTTGTTATGTTAGTACACATGTCCCCAACATATGTTGGCATTAACAGCAATTTCGCATGTTTAGTTTGTTTTAGATAGATATAAAGGATAGACGCGTATTAGTGTGACGATTTTTCGCTATCGGAAACGAGAATCGGCCTGCTCACACATCGTTGCTTGCTCGTGATTGTTTTGGCCAAAAATAACACCGTAATCATACCTCAGCCACCGTATTCACCTGACTCGGCCCCCTGTGACTTTTTTCTGCTCCCAAAAATGAAAAGGGCCAGGAACGGACGGAGATTTGCGACGATTGAGGAGATAAAGACGGTATCGCTGGGAGAGCTCCAGCTATACCGAAAAGCCCATATCAGAAGTGCTTCGAGGTTTGGAAAAAGCGCTGGCACGAGTGAATTATATCTGAGGGGGGTCGCTTTGAAGGGGAAAAAATAGATATCGATGAATAAATAAATATTTTTCGAGAAACATAAAACGGCACATTATTTGTTGAGCAGATTTCGTACGTCATGTACTCATACGAATAGACACGTTAAAAAATATAAAAAATGACTGCTAATGACATCGAGTATCCTTTGGTAGTTTTCCATTAAGAATGTAATAACAGTGAGTCCCTTGTTCGTGCACTCTCTATACTTATCGTATTATTTATTAGTCACCCTTATGCCTCAATTTCTCCGACTCAATGCGCTCTTAGTTTCCTCTCGCTGTCTCCCTTCGTTTCCATTTTTCCGGTGGAAACACTCGCCAAAGTAAAACTTTGTCCGCCGAACTAATTCGTTTTTTTTCGTTAATCCTCTACGTCTATTCATCCCTGGTTTCGTTCTCACACCAGGAATGGCCAAGCTTGTTGAAAAGCGCATACATCTTTGCGTGACGAAAACGACAGACGTTGCCCAACGTAATCAGCGCAGCGATTACGTTGGGCAATTTTTAATTTAAAAAATTCTATTAATTCTCGCGCCCTCGAGGAGTTTTGCGACTGCGAGTCGAGTAAATGGAGCTTATACAAGCGTCCCTGGAGCGCGAAGAGTAAGCGGGATGAGCGCGAACAAACGGACGCGAAGACGAGCTCTGATCGAACGTACGGATCCGCATTTTGCAGTCATCCCTCACTGAGGAGAATTACAAAGGGCAGCTTTCAAGAACACCCAAAGCCTGCGTACCGCAGTAGCCTGGAGCGTAGTTCCACTACCACTCGGTTACACTCCTACTGTTCTCGAGTACGAAAAAACAAAATGAAAAAAAAACGAACGGCGAAGTAAAAAAAAAGATAATGGAGATAATTGCTGGGGTAGGGTGGGGGTGAAATAGCGAGTCGGAGGAAGGGCGAGAGGAAGAATTCTTAGGGCTTGTAATGGTGGAGTAAAAACTGGTGTTCTCATGGCTCAAGGGGGTAGAAAAAAAATAAGGAGGGACAAGTGTCGCGATGGAAAGGGTCCTGAGAGATCTGGGTGTTGGAGGATTCGTGCCTCCGGCATTATCCTTCCAAACTCTTTTCGCTCCCAGTCTCCCTCTTTTTTCATACTCGTCTCCCCCCCCCCCCACCCCACCCTCCCTACTCGTTCTCTCTCTCTCTCTCTTCCTCTTCAGCCGCTTTCTCGTTCTGCCTCTCCGTCTCATTTTTCGACTCGACTGATCCACTCGTTCTCATTTGGTGTGACTTCTCGTGACGCGCTGACTAATCCCCAATGTGCATTCCACTAATGAATACTAATTTTCAATTTGAATACTCCCAAAGTTCTCGTATTACTCGTACTATATACGCATTTGCATGTACATTGCGAGCATGCGCTGAGATGTGTGGTGAACGAACACCCGTATGTAGGTATATAAGATGGAGCGTGAAGCGAATACGTGACCGGAGGTAACGCTGCATGATAATTCGTTCACCATCAAAATGTGATGGAAAGATGCGCTCGTTAAAACGAAGCCCGAACCAGCCGAAACGGTGCATTTCTCGTTTGATCCCCTTCCACCACTTCTACCCTCTAACGCTCTTCTGAGATTAATAAAAAATTCACTGAATGGACGCGAACGCCAACAGGATACACGCCAGTCTAGTCCCGGTTACAAAAGCACCAACTGGACGATTCTCAGTCGAGGAAGGAAAAGTGGATCCGTGAGTGGGAATAATAATTATACTCTTTCAGTCCCATCCGCAAAGCCTAAGGGCGTTTTCACCCGACTGCTGAAATCTACATCGAGTTCCAGGCAGCTCGCGTGTGTCACAGCGTTGATTCACCCAGTTTTACTGATAAGAAAAGTCGCTCCAGGGTCTCTGATTTCGTCCAAATTAAAAGTGGTTTGAAAACTCATCGATATTTCTTTTGATATGCGGGAAAACTCTTTTTGTGGGCTGCAACCAGGCTTCAAACTTGAGCAAATCCAAAGGAAGGAGAGAAAATTTAACAATGAAAAATACTCAACTGAAGAAAAGTGACTGTGTCAAAATTGAATATTTTTCATTGGCCCACGACGGAATTTGTTCTCAATCAAATGATTTCTTCACGCAGCATGGGTCAGTTGAACGATAATAATTGGAAATCTTTATCGCTCTATAGAGTTATTGCAAGCCAGGAGAAATCCAATTCAGAGTCGAGTGTTCGTCGCGATAAAGTGAACAACGCGACTGCTAATGCCGAGTCTCGTACCGGAAGGACAATAATTTTCTCGCCGGAAGCCAACGAAGGAAACGATTGCGTCGGTGGGTTACCGCCGTCGTCGGAAAAGAGAAAGCCTACAGAATAGGATCAGCAAGGAGAAATATAGAAGTTTACGGGAGAAGAAGGATTCTCTCAGAACGGCTAATCCTCCCAGCGTTATATACGTTATTCCTCGAGGGGTTCGTCTCGGAAGGCTCCAAGCGCACCATTCGAAAATTCCCAAAAAGGATTATATGACTATCGCCCGAGCTCCCGCTATTTATTCCCCCCTTTATCCATAAACAAGCGTTTGATTAGTTCTCAACTGGAAGCGATGCTTCTTGAGTATTGATTCTGAAACATTCATATTTTATAGCTGTAGTTACTACCGAAAATATACCACCCTAATATTCCAGAAATTGCATGAATTTTGCATTTACCTCAACCATAACCACGAATTTTTTTAACGATACAGCCCTGACTCAATGTTATATGATTTGATGAAGTTTTACAAAATCGCTTATTCCTTCAACTGTCGAATATTAACACCCCTCAAGATCCTAATAGTCAAAGTACAGAAATATGTATATATTTTCCAACATACACTTTTCATAAGGTCGTCTTACGAATTAGATGTACTCAAATCAAATATGGAATTGAGTTATCCATATGAACAGCAAAAACATTAATACAGTAGGAAAATTTGTCTCCAAGGTAAAAGAACGTACAGGAACAAAAAAGCGTATTTCCGGAACGAGTTTGTGATTGCCCAGAACGAACGATATATATATTGCCAAACCCGCTACGATAATTCATAATCATTTCCGAGATAGTACAATGAACAAGAAGCGAAACGCAAAGCGAATTTTTCGGATTACTTTTAGGGTAAAGTGATTTGGGGTAACCGTGCGCAGTATGTAAGTGTTCGCACCCTCTTTATCTCCGAACCAACCGAAGTGGATTACAATTCACTGCGACCAGTTACTGCGCCTGAGTAGGGAATTAATTTGGATAATAAAAACTGACCTTCTGTATGTCCGTTTTATTATTATTATTTTTTTTTGTAAACAAAAATCGGCGAGCCCAAAATATATCTTATGCGATACTTAAGCTTGAATTAAAATCAAGGTGAGACGATTTAATTCATGCCAGGAATTCATTTCAACTTAATGATCAGTAAAAAATTTGAGGACATATTCGGTGCCGGTGAAAGTATGGTCATCTTTACACATTTTTCCTTGCTGGGGTAAGTCTGCGAGTGCGAACAGTTTCCAGCGGCCATTTTTTACGAAGCGACCATCGATTAGTTCTATATAAACTCAGTTGACGATACTTTATTGATGAACTCGATCTCGTGAACTCTCATCCACTCCAGATCCAATCTCTCGTGTCTCTATGCGTCATTATTTATAGTTTGTACAAAGAATTATTACCTATTCGTAAGATTTACATAATTTAGCTCGAGCTTTTTTATAATGTAAAAATTGCGCTCCCATTACCCGTCTCTGTCTACTTACGTACCGGGCATGCGCACGATTATAAGCAACACGAGTCAAATAAACGCATTCTTAATTTTCTTAATTAATCCATTTCTTCAAAAGTAAGCGTAAAGGTTTTTTGTAAAGTTACTTAATTCTATAACTAGCTCGATAAATATGCTATCTGACCAGTAATGATATTATTATGAGGTTGGGGAATAAGTTTGTAGCGTTTTCATGTTTTCTTATTTTGTACAATGATTTTTTTTGTATTTGATAAAGTGTGTAATATTCATTCGATAGAGTTCTTTCTGCTTTACGAACCTGTGCTAATCGTATTTTGGAGTAATTTAATTTTTCATTACTTTTGAGGCTTAGAAATGGAATATCCGGGAGGTAAAAAACAACGTTCTCGACACCTGTTTTTCGAATTTTGGACGTTGTAAATGTCCCAGTTCTCTTCGGCAGCTTTTTGGCCTTTTTAGCACAGTTTTGTAGGGATAAAAGAGGTTTATCGAATGAATACTGACACTTTGTCAAACAGCAAAAAAATCGTTGTAAAACAAAAAAAATAGAAAACCGCTACGAACTTATTCCCCAACCTAATATTTCAATACTTATCTTTCAACTCTGATAAGCCTTCGAATTACTAAATGCGCACACTTGCTCCGAATGACTCTACAGTTGTATAGGCCACTTTATGATTGCGGTAGCAAACACGATTGGATATCGGAGACCCCTGGTCTTCTTTCGCCCCGGGTATTTGGTGCAAGTACCACGGACTGTTTTCTCTCCGGGCGTGAGCTATCTATACAGAACGTTATCAATCAGTTTCCCTATCGTCTTATTCGTTTTTGCGTTACAAATTGTCAGCTTGATCGATGAGGACGCATCTGCGGCGAACATTCTAATTAACCGAGCGTCACAACAGTATCGACATTGTCTCGAGTACGGGAAGGGATTTTTTGTTGTTGCTAAATCTCTCGTCTACGGTTCACAATAGAGGGATACTTCCGGTCAAGCTTTTAGAACACACGTACACGTACAATACGTGACAATCAGAGATAATATATTCCTTGTTAGTTCAGGGTGTATTCAGGGTCGTACCCTTTGTGCGGATGTCGGGCGAATCTTACCGGGAATTAAACTTTGTCAGGAAGCAAATCCGAAGTTCGGTGAACACCAACGACGTCAAGGCGACCGAGTGGAAAACGACAATCCGATTTCTCGAGAGACGGTATATGATGATAGAATGAATAAAACGGAGATTGCACGAGCCAGGATGTATACGGTTCTGAATCCCTCTGTCGCAAGTGCGCCACGGGCGAAACAAGCCTTGGAATTGAACGCGGAAGAACGGCAGGCACCGTGTCTACGAAAAGGATACACCGTCAAATGGGGCTAGGTACTTGGATACCTTGTTTTCACATTTTTTGGCATTCAAAGAGAGCAAATAAAGTTGGGCCAACAGAAGCGTGTCCATCGTACCGACCTGGCCGTTACAATTATATAGCTACCATAAATTATTGAAAATACTCGATACGGTCAAAGTTAAAGATATACAAAAGTAGTGTTCGAGTAGCCCCTATTTTGAGCCTACTTGGACACTATATTACTTTTGTGGGGAAAATCGCTTACTTTGCATGTTAGGTAGTCAAATGCCCCCTTCAAATGTAACTGAAAGTTTACGGATGTATGTTTTACAGTACAGGTATCTATTTTACCGATTGAAAATTGGAAAACACGCTAAATAATGTAACGAAATCTGTTAAACTATTTGGTGTACCACTATTATATAAAATAAATTGTTTATTGTAAACAATTGATTTGTTCTTCCAAAGATCTTCCGTACTCGACGTAGGTCGAGGCACTTTGAAAGTTTCTGTGGCTTTTTTCTTCGACATCCCCGTCCGAACTGCTTCCATAGCTTTTTTTCCTGTCCTCCTGTTTTTAATTGATGTAGGCTTTTGACCCTGGAGTTTTTTAATACGTGCGCAACATTTCTGAAGCCTAACTACATAAAGCAACAAGATGCAAACGCAAAGTAAACAAAACCTAGATAAGCTTACTGGACTTTTATGACACAGTTTCTACATGAATGAAGTTGTATTTATGTAGTCCCGGGGCCTTAGGTAGCCCCCATTTACGGTACCGAGAGATATTGGAACAAACTATCGAAATTTAGTCGGGTCGTATACCTATTTCAAAATTCATAAACGGCGTTGAAATCCTAGGACAGAAAATAGAAGGACTATTTGAAATATACAACAATAGATACACATAGATCTATTATGGAAACCTCAAAATCGTTGATCAGAAAACATGACGAAGGTCTCATTTATTCATAGACATGTTAATTTATAATCCATTTCAGGATGCAGCAAAATATCAGAAACCCAATGCTTATTTCGATCCGGTAAACTCGATTGCAGTACCTACAGAGAAACTCGGGCCATGCTATATCATAAACGCGGCAGCTCTATAAATCGGTTACACTTGGAAGGTTCCTACACTGAGAGCTATTCCAAGTATTTTATCAACAATGTCATTATTTTCTTTCAAGGAAAAGTGACACGATGCAGCTTTGACTATACGTATAGTACTTCCTCCCTAAGAAGGCTGGCTGAGGGAGAGAGAAATTAATTTTCATTTGATTTGATTGGCAGTATATTTGTGTCCCGATTAAATCACTTTTGGATGAATTGGGTGTACGAGAAGTAAATTATAACCGATTATCGGTGCTCGTAAGAAACTGGAGGGAAAAATTCAAGGGAAAAAGAGAGCAAGAGCGATGCGAATCCGCAAGCCTGGAACGGTGAATCTGTCGAATGAAAATCGATTCCGCGTGTCACGAGCGCTCGCGGAAAGCTGTACCGGTAATTTGCGACACGCGATCGCTTCACTCGCTACACCAAACCTCTCGCGCTTTTTTCCCACTCTCCTCCTGCCCCCACAGCCCACGTACCTCTATAATCAGTCCTTTCAGGAACTTCCCAATACCGGTGCGAATACTTCTGAAAAACATTACCCAACGATTTTCACGAATTCTGTATGCTTTGGCGCTGCACTTCTTCCATCCGGAAAACGTCCGCCATTTTTTCGTATTATTATCAGAATCGTGCTCAACGATTTCCGGAGCGTATTTCAATTATGCCAGAAGACAGTCCATCACCGTTACGTTTCTATTGCAAATTAATTATTGATCAATTATTGTTAAGACATCCATGTTATTACATATAAATAATTAACCATTTATCGTTATGTGATATTCATAAAATAATTAATATAATCAATCATTAATAAATGAATTTATGAAGTAATGAATGTTATGACAAAGAATTATCACTAATTAATGCTATATATTATTAAGAAAAATATTTACAAAGTCGGTAATTATGTAGTTTAGTAACTTTTCCTGAAAATTGTCTCCGATTGTTTTTTCGCAATTTAACGCTTTTTTTTATGTAAGTAATGTTGGGCCTAAATGTTGTTTTAGGTTCCAGTGTTTTCACGAAAAAAAAACAATTTCAAATATGTAACAAAGGGGCGAATTTCAGAGCTTTCACTTTTCTCTAACAATTATGCGTACATAATTGGTCATATTTTCGTTCAATGATGCGATCATTAAAAACGAGATCCATGAAATAATACATACGTTTAAAATAAAATTCAATAATAGAGCAACCCGCTTCGACCATATCGAGGAAAAATCGTAAAAATATTTGAAACCCAAAGAACCATTTAACCCCATCACATCATTATTTACAGCACAAAAAATCGACGAATCGCGGAAAAACCAATCAATAACAATTTTTTACTTCAAAAACAATTCGTTGTTTGAAAAGATGGGATCTCTCGACATAACGTCATTATTCACGTTATTTTATTGTTAAAAAATTAAAAAAATAAGATTTCAGCGCCGTTCTCCGTAAAATTCATTAAACTACATAAGTACCAAGAGAATGATTGATAAATTAATGATTGTGAATATTTTCCAATAAAGAAAACCCATTGCGTTGCGTAATTGTTTTTTTCTCAATGTTTCATTCAACCGCCATTGACCAAATGCGATTTTGATGAAGAAATTTTCACGTTTGCAATAGAATATGCAATTCGATATGAAATGATTATATTCGTGGGGAGAGAGAGAATAATTTATGAGAAAAATGGAACCGCGGTGCGTTTTCGACTGGGCTAATATAATAATGTAGAGGTAGTTTGCGGGTTGCGGTAAACGGCAAAAGGTTCAGCGCGCTCTATCGCGTTTCACTGCCGGATCTTTCGTGGGTAGGCGTTGCGCGCCAAATTAATAATTATTACCCGGATCGTTTTGAAATGCTATACCATCAACGCCACTCCATCTTATCCTCCCTTGCCTCGTATACATATAAATATATGACTGATGCGAACGAATTTCGCTTCGCCTCGCCTCAATGCAGCCTGTGTTTCTGTACGTTTTGCCTTATCCAGACTTCCTTTCGGCGGTAAACCGGCTCTCCTCTCCCAAACTCTTCGCTTCCGTCTATTCCCCTTCGAAAATCCTCCGCCCTCGAAAAGCCGACGTTTCTCATTCCTACGTGCATCGCAACTCCAGAAAAACGACAAGAATGGAACAAAAAGAAGACGAGATTCTTCGAGTCTGAATGCAGACGAGAAAGTGAGGTAAACGACATCAAGAGGAAGACCGATGGTACTTTGCGAATCAGTTCTACGTTTCTGCTACCTTGAAAAACAAATTGCAAAATCCTGCAGTCCTAATTGGCGTGCTTTAAACCCGCAACCTCGTCGGCCTGTCTTGTTCGATCGTTTTAATATAAACTTTCATTGTAAAAAAAGACGTTCATTATGGAATAAAAAATATGCTATGTCATATGATTCAAGTATGGAAAATAAAATTTTAAACGTCATTTTTAAATTGAAATATATAGCCGTAGTGTTAGCCAAACTTTTTATTTCTTATCATTTCCATTGAGGCATCAAAAACAAAAAAAATGTATAATAAAGTATAATTCAAAACATATAAAATCAAATTTTGTATGTACTTTTGTTTTATTTAAAAAATACAGTCCTGGCATTAGCCAAACTTTGGGTTTTGCATCATCATCATCAGAGCTGAGGCAAAAAGAAATATACAATAAAATATTGTTTAGATATGTAAAATAAAATATTGAATGTTCTTTTCTTTTAATTTATAAAATATAACCGCAGCCAAACTTTTTATTTTCCATTTCTATCCTAGCTTTGACATAGTCGTAAAACCACCTGCTTTTTGAAATCACTAAGTCAAGAAAGTTCATGGGAAGACAACCGTTCGTCTATCAATTAGACATCTCCGGGTGAAATTTCTTCAGATTCCGAAGGACCGTTTAAAAGATCCGTGGGTATCTACCACCCTGGTCTGCCTTACCGACGACGACGGAGTCAGGCTTCCTTTTTACACTAGTAATTAAAATGACACTGACGTCATGGTGGTACCTGTCACATATTTGACTATACAAGAATAGGGGACCATTGATTCGATTTTGTCTCAGGATGATTGAAGTTCAATGAGAGATTGCAGACAACGCTATTGGCTCGCTTTGATCTCCGTCTCCGGCAATTACGACAGCTAATGAAAATCTCCGATACGCCAGGGATTTCCTGCGAGTAACTTCCCTTGCAAGAAACTCCGAAGGAATGCGGGGCCGGGGTTTCGATTCGACGATGATACCTCGCGTAAAAGTAAGAAACGAAATTGCAAAAAAGAAGAAGAAATAAATTCGCGAACTATCATAACGGGTACAAGTCCCGAGCTTCAAAGGGAATTACCGACATTTTCATAGAGGCGCATTTGAAAGTTCGACCCGTAGCTTTTTGCTCTGCGATAAAGACATCTCCAGCCAGAAAGTTGTTTGGCTCGTTCGGAAACACACTCGGCGATATCGAACGCGACTTAAAACATCATAATACAAAAGTCAGAGTTACGGAAGAATAAAATCTCCATACCTTTCAACGTTATCGCTTTGTACGAAGAATGCAGCCGTGCACAATGGGGAAATTATTGGGTGGTGCATTGGCTCGCAAAGCCCGAACAGCCTCTTCAAACTGGCCTACAGCCGCTTAAGTTTGAATACTTGCCCCAGAAAATTGGAACGGGTTAATTGGTTAAATTCTCGTACATATTGCATTTTTACATATTCATATCGATATACGAGTTGTTCAGGAATGAATACGCGCGCGCGTGTGTGTGTGTGTGTGGGTTCTCTTATATTCGTTCACTATTCATGCTGGGTTATGGTTGAAGAGTTTTTATCGGTGAACGTCCAATAAATACATCGAAGCGTATGCACATGCACGTAGTCTCACTAGGCTTCTACCTGTGTACGTTTGTAAAGGGGGAAAAGCTTTTCATTTATTTTCGCGGGCAACCTCCGGTATTCGAGCGATAACGGACTTTGGCTCCGATTGTTTGAGAAAAACGTATTAGCGGCGTCTATTGAATTCGCGAAGCGCGAGGAACGACGAAACGGTTAAGGTTGGAGGATTGGAAGATTCACGGGATATAGCCTGGATGTTGGTGATAGACGAGCTCGTTCGTCGAACACTATGCATATACGTGTGTATGTGTAACAGCTACCATGCCCTCCGACCTCTGTGAAAGGTCCATTTGCAGAGAACCCCTCTGCGGCCTTTATTATTTCGCAATTTAGAGCTGGCCGAGCGGGTTTGCGCTACGGGTATATTGTACGATCAATGAGAGAACCGATCGCAATGGTTAAAAAGAAAGATCGCATAGCGAGGAGGGGGGAGGGGGGGGGCCGAGGGGAACCGTTGAATCCGAAACGTGCAGGGGTTCATCAAGAATTCGCTAGAGATCAAAAGTTTGAAGGACATTTTTCAAAAACGTGCACCGCATCTGAACTGTCAACAACTTATTGGTGAGGATTCTTGGGAGCAACGAAAGAGTAATTATGCACTGTCATTCTTTCCACACATTGTTTCTGTCACATCCTACAGCAAACCACGGATAATTGTACAAAAAATTCTGCATTCTATATTTAATGACACGTGGAGCTTCTCATCAACAATTGTCGACCCATGATCTTTTGTACGTAACGTAAACTTCTCAGTGCCAGCGAAATCGTAAATACATCCGGTCTCTTTCTTCGTAACCCCGTATGTAATATTCGATATGAAGAATCATCATGGTCATAAAATCCGAGTCAAACTCGCCCATGTTTAGATCTCGAATAACGAACTCGCGACGACACGCGCCTCTCCACCAAACGTCGACACAAAGGTTCCTCCACTCTGTGATGCAATCCATTCCATATAAGGAATGAACACAGCCAATTCTCCGAGCCAAAGATATGTACTCAAAGTCGTACCTGTTTGCGACCAATCATATTAACCAATTTCTATCGGCAAACCCTACTGACCACTCCCTAAAGAATTGCATCACCAAATTTCCATCTCTGCATGGTTCCTTCTCCCACAATCAATCCCCTCCTAATTTGCTCTTTGTAAAAGACTTCCTTCTGCAAATGCGTCTCCCGCCAGCAACCGTAGCAATCAGATCTATGTCTCCCGGCAGAAACTGTAGCAATCGGATCGAAGTCTCCTGACACAATCCGTAACAATCAGATCTACGTCTCCCGACTTTATTCATCAAATCCAAATTATTAGTACCTCATTAAACCTCAATTCTTTTATCGATTCATACACGAAGTCAACGCTGTTATTGTACGAACTCTACAAAAATCAACGCGTATGTACATATATCAACTCTCTTCAAATCACGTGCGTGTATATTCGACTCCGCTACCAGCGAGCGTATCAGGGCACCAGCGGAAGCCCTTGTTTATATGAGCGACAACCGAACTCTTGCGAGCGTCATCTGATCCATAGCGAGCGCACACTCAACCGATAAATATAGGCGACAGATCATTTTCTTTTATTCCGATTCATGTACTCCAAATCTTTCTTGTTTATTTCTTTATTGTAATCCTCAAATCAACAAATTCAATCAGTAGCCTTAGTTAAGTTTGTTCAAATCTGTCGAATTATTCCGCATTAACAAGGCATCGTATCAATTTCTCAATTTCATTCCAGTCACGGCACTACCCCTTTTTAAGCTCGTCCCGAGCTATTGCGCTGGTCGTAGGCTCAAAAGAGGGGTACCAACACATATATGCCCACGTCCCCTCAGGACGTGACACTTCTTCCTCGCTAATTATCCTGCTCTATGACTCATTGGAATGTCGTGCTAGGTCTTTCGCTTTTTTGACTTCTGCAAGTCCCCATACGGAAATTGAATTGGGCCTTTTGCGGACCCATACAGAATTTCTCTAACTTTATCAGGAACTAATTAGGTAGCTTCACGTGATATCTCAATGGCTGGCCTCACTTTGCTACTGAGGGCCATTAAAGGCGGAACAATGAGGGCTTTCAAGATTGCCTGAAGGACGCCTCATGAAAACCATGATGGCCCGGTAAGTTATCCCTGTCACTGGATATGCGTTCGTGTGTGTTTCGGAAAATATAATTTTTTCGATTAAAAGTATTCACTGGCAATTAGTCACTATAAAATTGTAAACAAACCAGATGGGCCTGTTCAAACATATGCTCTGGTATTACCGCATGTATGAGTAAAGGTAATAAGAATAGTATGTAACCTCTGGAAGGATTTGTAAATGTAAAATATCATCAACTATTTTCTGGCCTCACGTTTCTTATTCCGTTGTAACCTATTGTCGAGCTGTCGATTTTAGCAACTAGAATGCCACAAACGATTTAGTCGAAGCTAATTAGAGTGGTACGTCTCTATAATGCTCAAACCGGGTCCTATTGTGGCGATCCCAATAGGGCTTGCCCCAACAACGGCCTTTAAGGGTTTCTCTTAACGAGGGGTGCCCCGTCAGTTTTCCACACGGGTTGTAACGTTGTCATAGTAACGTTGATTTTCACAATGATTTCACCTAAAAATAAATAATTTCGTCATTAATTGTTCAACTTTAAACAGTTCCGTGGTTATTTTTTAAACGAGTTTTCGACTTGATTAATTTTTCCCTTGGCAAGTAATACATGGGCTCCAAAGAACGAGGAGTTAGTTAATTTTCCATCAAACATCAATTCGCATTATCGTACTTATGATATAAGTAATAAAGGAAATAAAATTGCTCCCTCCCAGTCTTGGAGGTCTGCTAAAAATCTTCCGTGAAAAGACACAAAAGTTTGTGACTATACACTCCGATGGATACCATCTCGCGAGGAGAGTGCAAACTTCGATCAACTATTGTGAACATCACGAAATTACAGTTGCTTCCATCGAGAAACATCGGCAAAACAGAAATTCGTGCGAATTCCCATCGTCGTGAAATTTACGAAGAAGAATAATTACACGCTCCGATGACTGGACCATTTACGTCCGAATAGAAATCCGGGGTACGCATGTACAATTGAAAGTTGTGCGAACGGTGAAAAACCAATCAAACTCCAGCATTCGAATCGCCGGATAATCCATAAAAGTTGAACAAATGGATTTGTTACAATGGCCCATGGGCGCGACGCTTTACGTACCAATCCGTTTGAGAAAATCGTTATATCATAAGTCGAAGTATTTTATGATTTACTTTACATCAGTAATAAATTAATCTTTTTTTTTTCAATCTCAGCATTATAATTCGTTTACTACAAGTACTATTTGTTTCTTTCGTTAGTTTATATCGATTGTGTAGAGTTTGTTTGGGTTGTAAACAAATTTAAATTTTCTATAATTTATTTATTAGTGATATAAATATCATTATATCATGATTTAATTTCATTGTTATAATTAATTCATTATGATTATTATTATTTGTTTCACTAATTTATATCAATTGTATACACTTTACATAGTTTTTCTATGATTTACACTAAATTGCGTTGAAATGAGCTTTTCCTATTTCATTCCTAAATTCCTTACTCTTTTTTATAACTTATATTATACACTAGACGCAAAATTTAAAGGATAGAAAAAAAAAGCAAATATTTTGCCATTTTTCAAAAGGCTGTAACTCTGTGAAAAATGGTCGAAAAACGTTTAAAAAAAAAAGGAAATTCAGGTTATTAATGAAAAAAAAATGTTCAACCATGAAAAATGAATAAAAGCTAAAAAATGCATTTTTCATGGATTGTCAGCAAAAATGGAAAATTCAATCGTTCGGAACACAATGAAGGAAAAATCTGAATGCTTTGAAATTTTCAGGATTTCAGAGTTAAGGATACTCTGAGGTTAAAAAATCTAAGTCTATATCCTTTATCAATCCATTATGTCCTGAAATATCCCAAGTTTAGCATATATCCTTAAATATGCTACCCTTTTGTTGATCTTTTCGCAATGAAAAAAAAAATGTTCATAAAAAATAAGTAATAAGGTGTTATAGAGGATATTTGCAGTTTCCAAAACCCCCATTAAACTTTCTGTACGGTCATTATTTCCCGAGTTATCAATTTTTAAAGTCAAAAGTGCAGTTTTTGCTTTGAACGCTGATACCTCAGCCAAAAATCATCGTACAGAGCTCAACCTTCGCTCAAATTGAAGAGGATAAAATTTTCTAAAAGAGCTTTGTGATGGAATCTTGAAAAAAAAATTATTCAAGTGTATGGACCGTTTTGAAGAAGACTGTAAATTCCGAAAATTTTTCCTTCGATGGTTTTCTGACGTTTTCTCGAAAACTGCTCATGATAAAAATTTTTTGACCTCAGATCTGAAAACTAGAAACTTGTGGCTACAATTTCCTTTTTATTTTGAAACGTTTTTCGACCCTTTTTCATAGAGTTACAGCCTTTTGAAAAATGGCAAAAAATTTGCTATTTTTTTTCTATCCTTTAATTTTTGCGTCTAGTGTAATATGCTTATTAACGAAATAATTGTTATGAATAAAGACAACATGTTTTGGGATCAATTTGATCAATTGTCACTCATGAATTACGTAAAATTTGGTTGTGCAATGTAATTAAAACAAATAGTGTACTCTTTATTCATTTTTCTCGAGAAAGTAATGATTACAAATTATGAAAATTGTACATGATCAATTTGATCACTTGTTACTAATAAATTACGTAAGACAACCTTGTGCAATGTAATTTCAGCAAATGGTGTACATTTAATATAACTCGAATTTTTTCGTATCATTTTTGAGATATTAACGGGTAATAAAAAGTGCATAATGCGGCAGTTTGGCGTCGAGGATTCCAAGTTTTCAGAATTACCATCAAGGTTTCAGCTCGCGTCGCACAATTCTGCGATGCAAGCCAGGGATTTCCCATCCTTTCCTACTTTAGACCTATATCCCTCATACCGGCGAGCGTTTCTCTCTTTCTCCCGTATCTACGCTGGTCCATAGAAAGCTGGCTGTTGACATCTCGTTCATTTTGTTGAGGAAAGGAGCAGATAAAGCGAAAAGACGCGCGAGAAAGTGCGGTTAACCCCAAAGTACGGATCTTGGTGGAAGACTATCACGGGCGCTTGTTACGATTGAGGCTTGGGTACACCGAGGAAACTCTCCCCTGCTGATAGTCTACCGCTATAAAACGGCCCTAAACGGGCCAACAGTTTGCCACCCGTTAACATTGTGCTGTGGATGCTTACAACCTCTGAGCTATCCCATTTATATTTCCATACACAAGGATACATTATGGGATAGGGTCATTTGAAAATTCAACCCTACTCCCTCCGCGCACCGGATGAACGCTCCGAAACAATGACGCGGAGAAGTTTGACGAAAGCGTTCAAAAAGTTAAAACCAGTTGTTTTATTGCCGTAACTCTCGTTCGACCGCAGGCTATGGTGATAAGAGTCGCACCTTGGGATGGTAAACCTTTAGTGGAAAAATTGAAGAAACCCAACGTTGCGAAGTTTATTTTGGCTTCGACTGATCTACTTGTATTCAACGCACCTGGACATAAAGCAACAACATTTATATACCGTTGAATATCCTGATTCGAAATATCCGTTTGCCGAATTTTTTGTAGTTATTCGAAAATCTAATAGTTATTATATTTTTTCCGAATTTATAACGGAAATCGTTTTTTTTTTTAAATTTTTTTCTCATATTCATTTCACCAATCCTTTTTTTATTATGTTTTTTCCACATTTATCGTGCAAACCTCTTTTTATTATTATCTTTCATCGATTCGAAATTTGCAACGTTGGAATTCAACGATTTGTTTTGTTTAGATGCTCTTATTTTCAGTATTATTCAAAATTATATTTCGTGCATTATCTGATAGGTTGCTAAATGTATGCGCAAACATCGCAGCTTTAATCTTACCACAAAATCATGGATAATTGCAACAAAACAAAATTTTATTGGCATTGTTTCTTCACATTAACGACGACGAATCCTTTTTCGCCATATTTGAAAATAAAATGTTTTTTCTCATTTTTCAACATTTACTATCACCGCCGTAATTTTTCTTTAGATTACACCCGACCAATGGCACATCTTGGAGATTGCAGTGCACGTGCAGGAAAATCATGACACGATATATGATATAATTTTTTAATGGGATAATTCTAACACTTCAGGTATAGCAAGACTTAAAGCAATATTACTTCAAATCCCTGCGTACGATGAGTCGCAATTACAATTAAAAAAAAGAACATGCCCCGTGGCCGAAAAAAAAATTTAACAATTAACCCTATACATGTACAGGGACAGAGGTTAAAAAAAAATTTCATGCATCCTCCTATCCGTAATGTCTCCAATCAAAAACCTAACACACATTGCTGGGGTCCCTCGACGACTGTCGCCACGTCGTAATTTACCCTTTTAACGAGCATATAACGACCACCCAACGATAAACACGGGGAAGTACGATCGACCACTCGAGAACCCGGGGATATTTCCTACCAGGCCGGTGAGAGCGGGTGAAAAAGCGAGAGAAGAGAGAGAGAGAGAAATAGGGATAGATAGACAGACAGAGGCTTTATAGGAAAGCTGGGGAAGGAATGATCAACAAATGATACATTTTAAATGTAGATATCGTAAATTTCAAGGCGCAAAATCATCGTGGAAAAATCGAATTTCATTCCAATACCAAGTATTTCAGAGATTGTAAAAAGAAACGTGATTATTTTTTGTTCTAGGCCTGAATAGAAAAATATAGTTTCATTATTTTTTACTTAAATTGTATATAGACGTCAGTAACAGTCAATAAAGTTCATCAAATCAATTTTTATCACAGTTTACAAAAATTATTTTGTTCAATAAAAAGGAAAGTTATATAAAACGTACGTTAATTGTTGACATTACATTACCCAACGTAATTTTGCATAACGTATAAATAATAATTGATCATATTAATCGAATAAAATTGTATCATAATTCATAAAAATGATCGATTCTTTATTTACTCAAAGTCTATATAGACGTCGCAAAAATAATATACAATAGGAATTATATGACAAAGAACTTTAAAAAATTACATATTTTTCCCAAGCGTTTATATGCCTTCCTGAACGCAAGAAAAACCTTTAGCAACGCATATTAAAACCCTAAGTTAAATTAATAATTATTGGGAAGAATATTGAGAAATCCTTATTTTTGCGAGCATTTTGGAATTTAGGCGGAAAAAAAACACTTTGCTGCGGTAATTCCTAAGGGAAATATCGAAACAGTTAACTAAGCCCGGCAAAGGGTAGTGCGAGAGGTAGTAATGCAGCCAGCCAGGCCGTACCGACAACGCCGTTCCCTATTTCGTGCTCGGACGATCGGTTTCAATCTATATGTGCAATGCGATGCTCACTACGATGGGGTTTGCTTCGTACTGCATAATATGCATGCAATACTATGCATACGCGCTCAACTCCAATGAAAACTTTTTATAAAATGTCGATCCTTCATTATCAAATATCATTTTCCATATTTTATTACATATAGTCATTTTCATATATACTTTATAAAATATAATACTTTATATTATGATTTATAAAATATTGCAAATATTAATAAATGTACATTTTCATATTAATGTACCTTACTGACCTTTGACCGCGGTTTCCCTCGCGTAGCAAAGCTCTTTAATTCCTTTTAAACTGTTTGAATTAATATATTGTTTCTCCATGAACTTTTTAACTTTTAATTCACTTCTAAAGAATGTTAGTTTATGTCAAATGCTCTTGCTACTTTTTACCTACTACAATGCCAAATTTAAAGTTCCTATGTGTCAAAACACATCGATTTTTAAGTGTATTTTCATCCTTTTAGGGGATGATTTAAAAGAAATCTCGAAATAGGTATTTGCTTATTAGTTCTCAGGATTTGTTTTTATATTGACGAAGTTTCGAGTTGCCATGTCTAATGAATATTGTTTCGTCATACACACTTTGGACCTCTATTTTCCCCTTTAGGGACTCAATTTCGGAATGTTCTACGTTATTTCTTGTCTACATCCGAAAAGGAACTCCTGTGCAAAATTCCAGCTTTCTAGGTCCAAGGATTTGGCCTTGATGAGTCAGTAAATCTGTCCAGCCTTTTATTTAGATTTCGTATAATTTATGAATTTTTACAACCTATTGTATTTTATAATCAACTTATTGTGTTTGATCAAGTAATTCTCACATAATCAGTATTATAACCACAATTGCAGTTTTTATCGTCAGACCACAAAAGAATTTTCAAAAAAATCGATTTTTTCGCTAAATGGTGCTTTATTGTCATAAGAATAAGTTACTATCCGATTCATAGCAGGGGAAAGTTTTGTTCACCGACTTTATGGGTATAACGCAAGTCCGCCTCTGGCACGACCATAGAGCACCCGAGGGCTTCAAACACTTTTTTCTCGAGACAGTTTTTTTCCAATTGGCGTGATGAATAACTTCAACAATTTTCACTCCATTAACTTCAAATTTTAAACTTATGTTTTTAATTGCATTGCGCAGAGAATTACGTGCTGAATTTCTGATTGATCGAAAACTTTTTATTTTGTGAGCAGTCTTAAACCAAATTCGTCACTGAAAATTCATTCCTTGAGTTCAAATACCTGCAACTTTTAAATAAAACGACACTTTTTTATTCCGTACGTACTTCTCTAGGTATGCTAATGTAGATTGATGAGAAATCTTGTTTTCTTGTTCTAGGTAAAAAATTGTGCTTGCTAAATGTGACACTGCGGAGCGCCGAAAAACACAGATAACAATAGAAAATATTAGTGGCCGGCCATTTTGTACATCGAAAAAAAAAACAAGGTAAAATATTTTCTAACAGCTTGAAATTCATACTAAATAGATGCGTAATATTTAGGTTTTATAAGTAAATAAGTTTTTCATTTAAAAAACGTTAAATTCACTCGAGTTAAATTCACTATCACGAGTATCGATATATCCCAGGATTGACATCAAGGGTGTACGCCAATCGGAAAAATAAAAGAAAGCGCACCGTAGTATTTATCAGCAATTATTTCAGTATCCAGAAAAAAAGACGATCGCTGGAAGGGTGGCTGCCTGGAACCTTTAGAGAGAAGTTTGTCAGCGGGAAACTTGGCCACGACTGCGCATTGAGCTGCGGCGAGAATGGACGAACGAGGAACGGAGGAAAATGGGAAGTGGGAAAAAAGGGAAAAAGGGAAAAAGGCTGGAGAAAATCCAAGAACTGCAGCTTTCCTCGGCAGCGAGTTCTCGTACTCTGTAATTTACTCGGTTGCGAGTGTCGAGAAAGGTATGTGAGAGGGTAAATGTGCGCGCTCGACACTCACTCACTCACGCCCAGGCGATCCCATCGCCGCAGTCCCGGACCATAAACCGGCTAACATCACGAGCGTGTACGTATACGCACGCGGGAAACTCCAGGTGTTCAAATTCATACGTACACATGTTGACTGTTAAAAATCGCAAGGCTCGTATTTCCAATCGTCCTACGTTGCAAGGAGGTTCGAACGTTTCGCTGATAAATTATTTGTTCGCGGATTCTGCTCCAACGAATCTTCAACAACAAAAAAGCGAGAGAAAATCGCCCTAGGATTTATTTCATTTTGTACAGCGTTTTATAAATGATAATTGAGGTACGGCATGTTGATTGAATCGTTAAATGAAACCGAATCATTAGCGGCAGTTCAATTTGTGATTTTTTGAAAATTCTCTGCCCACAAAATATTTCGAGATTTTCCATTCTATACGATGCGAT
This sequence comes from Ophioninae sp. B BG-2022a, assembly GCA_030522765.1. Lineage (NCBI taxonomy): Eukaryota > Metazoa > Arthropoda > Insecta > Hymenoptera > Ichneumonidae > Ophioninae sp. B BG-2022a. Next base: position 44,713 of record JAPYZJ010000700.1, read on the forward strand.
GAATGCAATAAAAGTGAAGCTCCAAAATTAAACGTTGCTTGAGAACTCGTATGAAATTTCAATTCGGAAGTTACTCTGGTGTACGGATACGTGAAAAAATGTGTGCAAACGAAGAAAATATTTGCAAAGCGGATTTCACGTGGAAAACATTTCGTTTCTGTTAATTTCAATCAGCATTTTTGTTTGTTTCCATTTCTGTCACGAACAGTTTTGCAAAAGATTTTTTATTTGGCGAGCGTTTCGCTCATTAAATTCAATACTTCATTTTGCTTTCCAATTTATCCTTTTACGAATGGCGACATATAAAAAGCCGCGGTTTTTTAATGCGCAAATACGGCACTCGTTAAAAATAATTGCAATTGGATCGAACGACTTCCTCATTCGTACAAAGAGTTGTGTAGCGTTTTGATACCAGTGGTTGCGCGGAGAATGTTTGCTTGTTTTGGGTTACCTGGTACGGTATTAGATATTGAATACGTGCTCAAACATGTACCCAGCCCAATGAAGCTGTACAAGTAGTAATTAATTAATTTGTAAATTATGCCCATGTATCAGTACAATGCATAATGGTTATTCATTACGTACGTGGCTAATAAATGAATTAGCACAACATACGCGAGTCTCGCACTCCACATTTTTCCGTACAATTTTCGCGACCCTCCAATACACAATTACGGTACTGAAGTCAACGCGCAAGCTTTGCTCTCCTACTGCTATTTCGAAAGCCGGGCAATTTATCATTTTTTAACAAGTGTTCATTTTTTTTCTTGTTTTTCAACTATTGATTATGTTTCTTCGATTTAACAACGATTCTAAAAGAATTAGGGTAATGAAGAGTTCAGTACGCCTGATTTCATACATTTCAAGTCGAACAACTGATTTTTTCTTTTTTTAGGTTCACATAATCAAACATAATAACATAAGAAAAAAAGCTGAAATTCCACAAGTTCGCGCATTGACTTTCGGACGGTAGAACATTTTTGAGGAGCAGTGCGTGATGGCGTCGTCAGCGTAGATGTTACCGCGTTTATCGGTGTGGCAGTTTTTTCAAAGAGTACACTTTACAATTCAGGCATGGTTCGTGTGTCATGGCAGTGGTTCCCGAACCCCATCGTCTCGTTGAAATCTCTATACATTTATCCCAAGAGTCCTCTTACTACCAGCAAATAGCTGTTTTGCGCGAGCGCACTTTTCTCTGCATACAGTAGTGCAAAAGAGAGCGAAGAAAACTAATATAAAATTGCGGAAGAAAGAGACCTCGAAAGCGTTGAACTACTGTGTTTGCCGAGTCGGGCGTCAATCACTCGGTCTGTTTTGCGAGGACGAAGATCGATATGGCATGCTGCCTGCTACAGTTACGTCCTCCGTATAGTTCTTCCTCATGAGCTAACGGTCGTACCGCACCACGAAACTTCACGATTGATATTCGACTGGACCCTTTTATTTACCAAATGGTTTGTTTGGGTTTGTTTAGGCTCGTTTGGTTTTGGGTTGGCATAGGCTTGCTTGTTTTCGTTTGTTTAGGTTAGCTTGTCTGGATTTGTTTGGGTTGATATTCGACTGGACCCTTTACTTTCGAAATGGTTTATTTGAATTTCTATAGATTTGCTTAGGTTTCTTTGTTTGCATTTGTTTAGATTTATTTGTTTGGGTTTCTTTGTTGGTTGGGGTTGGTTTATGGGCTATTTGAGCTTGGTTTGGTCGGGTTTGCCTGCATTTGGGTTCATTTCGGTTTGGTTGGGTTTGTTTGGGTTTCTTCAGTTCGTTTTGAAAATTAAGAGGACATTTCTTGATGATAATAATGATGTATTATCAACAAATTTCCCGCGTGTACTTAGCGATCTTTCGAGGTTTTTACTTATACAACGCAAATATGTTTTTCCACTCTCTTAAGGGCGGGGTAAGGTATTTACTTTTTTTTTGCATTTTTTTTTATTTTCGCAATTTAATCCGTAATATCTGAAGAATATTGTGTCAAAATTTCAAGTCAATTGAAGTAAATATGACGAAGTTATGAGTATTTTTATCCCTGCCGGATTTTTATACCTATCCCGAACCGGCCCGAGCGCCGCGACCCGAGCGCGCTATTGTTACCCGGCAGATGTTTCGCTCTCTATTAATGTAGTACCTTACCTCCCAGTTTCATTTATCGAAATTTA